>WEKW01028000.1:11929-22305 GCA_013389905.1 Sula dactylatra
GGCCGGGGTCCGCGGGAGGGGAGGCACCCACGCACCCACTCACCCACCGTCGCGGTCGCGGAGGGGCCGGGCCGGGCAGCCGGTGAGCGGCCGCGCTGTCTTCCCGCCTTCCCGCCCCGAGCGGCGAGTTCCCGTCCCGCTGCTCCAGAGAGGTGTTTTTCGTTAACTGTTACCGGAGTTACGCAAAGGGCAAGGTCTTTTTAAAAACGATGCAAAATAATATATGGAGTCCCTATATCCTGCTATCAGCCCCCCCTTCCCCGCCAAGGTAAAACTGAAAAGGTGGCAAACAAGTTCATCTGAGGTTTCCACCTATTTCTTCTCAGTTTGGGTAGCCTGGCGTTCCTCATCTTCTCCTTGTCCGTGCGGGCAGGTTGCCTTCATCGCTGTTTAGTTCACACAGAACGCAGGGCTAAGATGAGCGTCGTGCTGTTTTTCTTGGTGAACTAATCAGGTTTTGAACGGGTTATGTCTTTGTAATGTCGTGTAAAAACGTGGACTTATCTGCCGGTGTTAGAAATACCGCAATAGAAACGCTTTAGAAATAAGATAAATACTTTGACTTCCTTGCACACCCCCATTCCCAGGTCTCTCTGCACACCGAGTGGGAGTTTGCAAAAATCATTGCAATTATCTTAAAAAACAAACCTCTTGTAAAATTTTCAAGGAGACTGTGTGGAAACCGGCTGTTGCCCAGAGGCGTTTTATTTACTTTTACTTTTCAGCAAGGGCTTTTTGGGCCCCGAGGTTGGGTGACTCTGGGTGCAGCGGGAGCACGGTGCCCAGAGCGTGCGCCCCGATCGTGCGGCGCAAAGGGTGATGCTGCCCAGCGTGCAGCAAACGCGATCTTGGCTCAGGAACCACCGTGTTTTGGCTACACACATGCACATACCTACAGTAGGTCCCATGTCTCTCCACAGTGGGTTTTCACAGGCCATTTGCTGTATGTATTTGATGGGAAATCTGGCAGTGAAGAATTGAATTCAGAGGGAAATCTCTCATTTCCACAGCTGAAACTTACCTTTTTTGTTTGTTTGTTTTTCCGCCTAGGCCCAGGATTTCATCCAATGTAGATGTGAAGCTCCTAAAACAGAAACTTCTACTTCAAGGGGCACCCAAGGAAATGAGGTTTTCAGGTACGTGCCTTTCTATGTCCTGTATGTCACGCAAAGTCATTCTAGTGCTAAATTTGATTCTATACCAACACAGCAAAATCAAAACTGCCTGTAAACCAGCCTCAGTCCTGTGCTTCAGCAGGTGCGCAGGTATTTATAGTAACCCAGTCTGTCCGTATCCTTGTCTACTTCAGACTTCACCAGTAATCGCAGAAGACGTCTTCGTTTCAGTGGGATTTTGATGGGAAGGCAAATGAGAAATCCTGCTGTTAACCTGAAATGATAGACTCTTCCACCTTATTTTGTGATTGTATTGACGCTGCAGTGGCAATAGAGAGGATTATTTTGCCACTAAAATGCATCAAAATCTGACTGTGACTTAACACAGCAAGAAAATACCAAGAAAAAAAGCATATGGGACCTTTTTTTTTAAGTGGAAGGAAATAGCCCGTTTAAGGACCATGTTTCAGCCCTCACTCAAGACAAGCTCATGTAGACAATGTGAGTTTTATTTTATGTAGGTCATAATTATCACAATAAAAAAGAATGAGATTTTTTTTCCATTGGTTTACAGTTATAACGCACACAGAGTACTTCACAAATAATTTCAGTCTAAACTGTACTACTGTTTAAGAGAACGTTACCTGATAAAACTCTGTGAGCCAGAGTATCAGCAAGTTAATCACCATAAAACTCCAAAAATAATAATGTCTTCTACATTAGATTCAAATTAGAACATTGCAAAAAAAAAAATTATTTAGAAACCTTTGCTCTTCTCTGCTCTAAATTTTTCACTCAGTTCATTGTCTTGGGTTTTTTGCCATTATCAGCCGCAATTACATGGGGAGATCAGCCGGACTTCAGCATGTGGTTGAAATGCTTTGCAAAATCAAGGCCTAATTTTTGTAAATTTAGATCTTCAGTCCTTTATGTGCACCAATTTTATTTCCATTTTTCAAATTACATAGTATTTGAATGAAATTAAAAGTTTTAATAGTTTGTTCTTACCCTTGCTGTCTAGCTGGGCCATCACAGAACCAGCCGCTCCCAACACGTGAAAGCCGGGATCTGTCTGAGGCGTCTGGAAGGGCTGCTTGACTAAGGACAACAGGATCAGGTATTGTTTATTCTAGCTAAGTGCTGCACTTTGAAGTGCGTTTTACTGTGGAATTGAATGAATTAAAGGACTGTGGGTTTTATTACAGGCAGAGCTGACTGACTGTCTTTTCAGAAGACTTGGGAAAAGACCTTGCAGTCATTATCACCAGCTTTGCTCAAAAGGAGCTCTTTGCTGTTGTTTTCAAAGGGTTCTTTTGCCCCCCAACGGCCAAAATCCAGTTTACAAGATGCTTTTTACGTTTGAAAACGCAGAAGCTACAAGATAAGCACAGAAATTCCTGAGTAGCTTTAGGGGTGGGAGGACACAAGCCGGTGCCTGATCCTTTAAAATTGTGGCCCGAGTTTCATCCTTCAAAAACTCAGTACTGTGCTCTGTGGCTCCATTCACCGCTGTGTCTGAAAATGTTTGGGTTTTTTTTCTTCTGTAATCCGTGGAGCACTGATCACTTAAAAGACCATCAATAAAATAATGGCAGGTAAATAGAAAATATACACAGTCCCGCATGCCAAATTATACAAATGTGTTTTTTTTAAAAATCACGTTTAGCCTAATTTTTAGTTGGTTGTAAATGGAAACCACTGTGGCAGCGCTGCTCAGTGTTGCCTCTTGGGTATTCTCAGAAAAGCCAGGTGATCTTTGGGCTGCACGTGATTCAAAGAAATTGCTCTGTGTAATACTGTCCCCAAAAAATTAAATACTAATCTTTGAAGAGTTTAACTTCTGTACCTGCGTGTGATACCAAATTTATAAGCAGTGAGCCGAAAAGCAGCTTGCATGGCAGCATCCTGGTTTTTCCTGGCACAGGCAGCACTTGCGTTTCTGATAATCTTTGTTTTTAGAAAGCAATTGCTTCAGGACACTGTGGTGACTGGCTTTAGAGGTGCTCTTGTTGGTTGCAGGACCCTCCTGGCCAGGGAAGTCACCAATGGACTGTGGACATTTAGCTGAGAGCAGCGAGGCGATCTCTGGACCAGGTGCAGAGCCCGATTCCCTGCTGCCTTCTGCTGCCGGCAGCAATCCCTGCCCGCCCTTGGCGGCTGGGCAGCGGGCTGGGGCACCTCCTGGCAGACCTGCCGCCGCTAATGCTGCTCGAGAGCGCAGCCGGGTTCAAACCCTGCGCCATGCCTTCCTCGAGCTGCAGAAGACGCTCCCCTCCGTGCCGCCCGACACCAAGCTCTCCAAGCTGGACGTACTCCTCCTGGCCACCACCTATATCGCGCACCTCACCCGCAGCCTTCAGGATGAGGAAGAGTTGCCGGGAGAGGGCCTGGGTACCCTCCGCGGGGATGGATACCTCCACCCTGTCAAGGTAGGAGAACTGAGGAGCAGCTGCCACCCTCTCTCAGTGAAGAAGTAAATAGGTGTTAAAGATACTTAGATGAAAGTAAAGATTTCAAACTTGCTTACCTTGCCAGAGTTAATACATGAGAAGACTGCCTGGACTAACTGTTGCAACCAGGTGCTAGGGGCCTGATGGAAATGTCCCAGAGCTTTGTCCCTCCAGCTTCAGGGACTTGGCACAAAAATATCAAATATAACATAGGTCTAAACCTAGTGGGACTTGGTCCCTTGGAAGCGAAGGCGGAGGGCAGCACCAGAGGAGCACCAGCACCTCCTCGGTCCCCGCATGGAAACCTTGGTGATCCCCCACCCAACGCATCAGGACCAGCTGTAGGGGATGCGTGTGGCTGAGGTGATGCGCTGTCCCGCAGCGGCAACCCCAGCCACGGCTGGACTTCGGTTCTCCTGCCGAGGCAGCCAAGGTATGGAAGGTGGCATTAATTCCTGGCCACATGTTAATACCTGCTATGAAAGCACTTCTCCGATGCATTTATTTATTAGCTGGTATCTGCTGTTGTTGCTTTTCCCTTCGTTAAAGAAATTCACGGCGATGCAGAGGGGACAAGAACAGGGAACTGCTCTTGGAGAGGGCCCGGGGCTGGAAACTGGTTTCAAATGCATCGCTCAGTGACTGGGGGGACTCTGAAATACCACGGGGTATTTTCTTTGGCTCTGGTCTCAGGGAGTGAGTTAGAGCACTGAGGTGTGTTGTTTTTTTCTTTTTTTTTTTTTTTTTAAATTCTGGTGAATTGAGAATGCTTTAATTAAGATTAATTTGTGAAGTAATCTCCAATTCCTATAAAGTGACTAATTCACAAGAGTTTCTTGTTCATAGTTTTGGTCGCTGTAAAAAGCGTGATGTGAACGTAGGCTTCTGGGGCTATTTAAATGATTAGTAGGCTCATTAAGAAAGCAAAACCTTTACACCAATTAGAAGATGGCTATAATTTAAGGAAAAAAAAATATGGCAACATATTTCAGTATAAGTTTGAAGTAGCTTCTGTTAGTTCCCTTGGTCAGAGTGAAAGGACACAGGTCTCTTATGGTACTTTTTATCAGCTGCCAACTATTACTGGCAGAAAAATACTTTTAAATAGTTATTACAGCAGTTAAATGATCCATTTAATATTTCCCGAGCTACTGGAATAGAGCAATACTGGATTAATCTAGCAACCAACCCCAAAGCGCAGGATATGAGACAACCAGTACAGATAAGGACTGTAACTACCCTCATATATCAAGCACAGTAAATACAAATAGCGAGGAAAATAAAATATCCAAGTACGGCTGTGTGTACGCCGAACACAAAATATGGTTAATGGCTTTAAACTCGCATGTCTTATTGGTGACGAATTCATAACATCACTCTTGAAATAAAAATCCTGAATGGGATCATACGGTCTTTCCAACTGAGAATATGCTGTTGCTTTATGTCCTCAAATGGAAGAGCTGAGATTTAGCTGCAGTATTAAACCCCTCTAGTTTTTAGAGCTTCTTCTCATTACCCACAGGAAAGGTGCCAGCCTGTTCCCAAAAGTGTCTTAAAAAAATTTGTATTCTTTTGGAACAACATGCTGGCTGTGTTACAGGTATTTTTGCATCAGACGTGTATGACAAGTTTGTCTTTTCAAACACCCACCTCTCTAATCATGAACTCAGCACATCAAACTGGAGCTGAATGCTTCCTCCCAAGAGCAGGGCAGGCAGCTGCAGCTGCCCGTACTGCAGGGCCGCTTGCAGTAAGTAACTTGCTCGGGTTAAGAAACTCAAGCTATAAGAATAGATATTTAACACCAACGTAACTGGTTATTTCAATAATCAGTGAATGAAAAGATGCATTGTCTCATCTGAAATCGTTGACAAAGAACAAGACGCTGTTGGTGCTGAAGGCTGCCGAGGAGCAATTGCGTTCAATTCCCTCTAACGCAGTCTTTAGCCACCCCCATGCTGTGGTCGGTACGGGGGGGGCCGGCCAGCATGAGCGGGTATGCACACAGGGCTGCCAGCGCTGGTCTAGTCCCGTAGTATCCCTGGTGCTGTGCAGAGGAATGCTTTGGTTCATTCCACCAACAGAGCATCCACTGTACAAATTGTGGTGCGATGACTGATCAGCGTGACTTACTCCTGCGCGTTGGGGTCCGGGGCGTCTGGGGGCTGTGCCTCACAATTAATTACCGAAGAAAATTCTTAGGCTGAGGTTCTCTTACCCAGCTTCTAACGACATTTTCCAACAAATGACAAAATGGGAACTTTCTGGCAGTGGCAACAGTTTCCTATTTTCTTGTGTTGTGATTCAAGATGTGAAATGTGTCGTGATCAACACTTAAAGCTTTGCCGAGGACTGCATTCAGGCTGCGCCCTTCCTGTGTATCTCAGCGCTGCGCTTTTCTCTTGCAGAAGTGGCCAATGCGTTCCAGGTTATACATTGGAGCTACGGGACAGTTTTTGACTCACTCGGCACAAGGAGACGGTGCAAACCAAGGAGAAACATCAACAGCTTCACAAATCTAATCTCCCTTCTCACTTCTAAAAAAAAAAGTTATTTATTACACCTTTTATATATTTAAGTTAAAAAATAATATCTACAGACAAACTATAATTGCTGAAATACTGTTTGTAGAGGAGAAGGAATTGATTCTTAAATGTAATTAATACCTCATTAAGATAATGTGACGCATGATTGGTTTCTATCATAGAGAACATTGCTGGGATCTGAACTAGGGGAAATGAAAGCGATTGCGGTCAGCACCAACAGGAGAAGCAGCCCCAAAGGCAGAGCTGTGAGCAGAATAGGGAACCTCAACCCCGCCGGGACAAGGGGTGAATAGGTACGCTGTGGAAAAGCCTGGGGGATGGAGCGATGCAGTATTGGCTCAGTACAGAGCAGTACGGGCTTGGGTGAGAGGCGAAGGGCAAGTCTGCAAATAGCAACCGAAATCCCGCGTGCACTTTCTTCGCTGCATGAAGCCAACGGCAGAAATCCCCCTGACTGCAGTCGTCGGGTCAGGGCTTCATCCGTCAGATAATCTTAAATGTGCATAGTTATTCCCGAGAATGTGGCTGCGTGTTCACCTCAGGTAAAAATGTGCTGAAATCTATCCCACGTACACACAGCGCTGCCTGCAGCAGACACGGACTGCTCGGTATGTTGAGTATTGCTCGTGGTGACCCCTACGATTGTGTTGCATGTTACAGGGTTTAAAATGTGTTTAAGTATTAGCCCGGTATGACTACTTGTCTGCTCATGATGCCAAGGTTTGTTTGTCTCTTCTTTTAGCGGGTTCATGCGTTCAAGCAAATGAGCCTGAAGAGTTGGCTTGTTCATAGCACGTTTTTCACTTAAATGTATTCTATATTTAGGCAAGAAAAGCTGAAACTAAATGCACAAATGCCATCTAATGTATCTGTTCTGTAAAACACTGTACTTCTCACATAGTTCGTTATTGCTGAGGTAAACATTAAATATTATTCAGTGGACATTATATATTTATTGAGTAGCAAAATCTGTATCAGTTTCTTATTGTACAGGACCAATAGTTCTGCTTTTATAACAACTTTCTGAAGACTTTCACAGTTTACACTTTTAAAATTACATTGCAAGGAGAACACAAATACTAGCAAGAACAACCTTTATTTAAAAAAAAAAAAATCATTCCATTGCTTTCATTCTGGAGTCAAACTTCTGATGGCTTTCAGAGGTGCTGAGCACATCCTGGCAAGTCAAGTGTTCGGTATCACAGAAAAGCCAGCCTCTGGTAGAAGAAAGTATGTAAAAAATTAGTATGGCCATCAGAAAGAGTTGGACAAGCCACCTAGGATAGGCGAGAGTTGTAAAGCGTCGTAAAATCTGGGACTCCCCTCCACCCCTGCAGCATTCTGAGCTTTTAACAAGATTATTCTTTTAAATACTAAAAATACTTTGAATATTTTAAATATATATGTTTGATCTATATATTTAAACTATTTCAGGCATGTATTTATTATTTACAACTGTAAGTGGTTTATTATGAGAATTACAGAGCCACAGCACCACTCAAACACACAAACTACTGTATTTCATGAAAAAAAATATATACAAAAGAGCAGTTTTGCATAGGCAAGTACCTACTTTTATGTAAATAAGAGCCTGACTTTTTAAAGAACTGTACTCACTTTCCATAGTAGTAAAAAGCAGGTTAGTGCAACAACCTCTTCTTATTGAGACAGCGATTTGTGTTCAGAGATATGAATGAGGAGAAGCGACGGAGTTGTAAAGGTGACAATAGTGAAGTCAGATGAAGGAGTGACAGAACAGTGAGGGCTTCCAGGAGTACTTTGCTGTAGGAGATGAAGGTGTAAGACACAGCTTACGCTTCGGACTGATAAAATGCCAAGTAGCAATGTAGAAGCACGGAGAATTCAGTCTAGTTTTGTATGTAACTGACATCTAAATGAATGGCATTGGGTCAGGGAAAAAATGACAAGTGAAATCTCGGCCAAGGTCACTGTCAAACCTCAAGCTGCCACGGTGTAGCAGTGGTCTGATAATAAAAACAAAAAACATATGAACCACACATGCAAAACAGTGTGGGGAAAACGCAAAATGGGGTGATGTTTTGCATCAATGGCATGCTCTTATGTAGCACAGAGGTGCTGGTTACTTCACAGGCTCTTAAATAATACACCTGGAAGGGGCAGAATTCAAAAAAAAAAAAAAAAAAAAAAGGAAAAAAAAGACACCCCTCCTGCAGTTTTTAAAGACTTCTTCCATTAAATGTAATTTAAAGATTCTGAGTGCTTATTCATGAAGTAAGCGTGAAAAATGGATAGAAATGAGGGTTAGAAACACGGAAAGGGAGGAATGGATGGCTTGGAGAAAACATCTCTGCTCAGACTTTTACTACAATCCAGGCAGAGTTTTCACAGTGGTCAGAAGACGGCCAGTGAAATGGGGCAGCAAACACTGGAGCTACCTTGTGCCACAACATTTGTGTAAATTGTGGCCACATGCACGACAATGCAAAGACCTTAGCAGCATTTTATACTTGTATTAAAGGACACTAAGAATATGCAGAATTACAACAGCAATTTTTTTACTTGAGGAGAACTCCCCATATTTATGAGTTGGGATTTTTTTTTTCTGAGACAGATTATTCCACATCAGCTGCAAATTTTTATGCCTTTTCTTCCAGAGCCAAGACACCAGGTTAGGCAGCCCACTTCCTTTGGCCAGTGCAAGAGCTCTTGTCTTCCAGAAATTGACGCCAGGTTCAAAACAGATCCTCTGAACCTGTTTGCTTCAAATCTGATGTTTGGATCGAACGTTAGGTTTCTTAGGGACAGCTCGTATCCTCGTATACTGAAATATAACTGTTTGGCATTTGGCACTGGAAATACGCATGCGTTTAGGAATAAAATTCTACAGTGTTCACACGTTGCTGTCAAAAGGAAACGTTTTTTCATGGAGTAACTTCAAGACCTTTGCAAACCTCAGTTACTGTCATTGCAGCTTTTCCTTCAGAGGGATGGGACGGGTGAACTTGACATGGCTGCAGGCAAATAACCTGCCTATGCAAAAGCTGCGGCGTACACATCTTTTTTTTTTTCCTCATACACACAGCTGTAACTATGCTACCCTGCCCTCCAGTCATGTGTTGCTTTCTCTAAGTACACACCCGCCCTGCCAACCACCTCTTTTTCCCTCAGACACCCTTAGGACAAAGTATTCATTGTGCTTGCGTAAACTGAAGAATGTCGACACCAAAAAGATGAATTTTCTGTGGCTCTGACTTCTAAAGGACTGCTTATTCAGTGCGAACAGAAGCATTTTAAGGTTGGAAACGCTGGGTTTTATTAAGCGTACTGTTGCAGGTTAAGACAGACCAGAAGGAAAGCGAAGGCGCTTCCCTCGCGGGCAGCCTCGTTGTGCTTTCCCAACCCACCTGGAACAAACTCCTCTGTTTCCTCAGTCACACCATGAACTGTCCCCAGCCGGCAGCACCCCACCTGGCCGACTGCTCCTCAGCGCCCCGGCCGGCCCCAGGCTCCCCTCACCCCATGCAGCTGCTCCGAGCTCCCCCACTTCTCCTCCCCAAATTCCAGCCCCGTGATGGCGGCGGTCACAGGATTCCCGCGCGCCTGCCAGTCCGAAGGAACCAGGCTACCCCTCAGAGCTCCCAGGGCTGTGAACAAGCACGGCAGCTGGAGGGCGGGAAGCAGGAAGCCGGTACTCTTTAACGTCTTCATAAATGACTTGGAGGCAGGACTGCAAGGATTACTAATTTAAGTTTGCTGATGACACAAAATTGGGAGGAGCTGTTGACACACTCGAGGGCAGAGAGGCCCTGCAGAGAGATCTGGACAGACTGGAGAGCTGGGCAATCACCAACCCTATGAAGTTTAACAAGGGCAAGTGCCGGATTTTGCACCTGGGGCACAGCAACCCTGGCTGTACATACAGACTGGGGAAGGAGAGGCTGGAGAGCAGCTCTGCAGAGAGGGACCTGGGGGTTCTGGTCGACGGCAAGTTGAACATGAGCCAACAGCGTGCCCTGGCAGCCAAGAGGGCCAACCGAGCCCCGGGGTGCATCAAGCACCGCATTGCAGCTGGTCGAGGGAGGGGATTGTCCCGCTCTGCTCTGCGCTGGGGCGGCCTCACCTCGAGTGCTGTGTGCAGTTTTGGGTGCCACAGCACATCAAGGGTACAAAGCTACTAGAGAGTGTCCAGAGGAGGGCCATGAAGTTGGTGAAGGGTTTAGAGGGGAAACCGTACGAGGAGCAGCTAAAGTCACTTGGTTTGTTCAGCCTGGAGAAGAGGAGGC
>WEKW01028000.1:22884-52869 GCA_013389905.1 Sula dactylatra
CTCAACGCCCTGAGCACACGCTCGACTAAACAGCAGAGCGATTTCTGAGTTATTTTCTTAATTTCAGAAGAATTAGAACGATCCCCCGTTGGATAACGTACGAAATCCAATTCTGGTAATTCAAAACAATGCATATAATGGCAAGAGTTGAAGGGATGGATCCTTGGCACTGTTTTCTAAACGGTGCAAGCCGTCAGTTAAACGATGAGTGATTGTCGCGCTGTTGCAGCTGTGCCTCGGTTTTGGTTGCCGTGCGTGGTGGCAGCGTGCTCAGAGCTGGCTTAGTCTGGATGCTGGAGTGGCTGAGCTCAGGCTGACACTTGCCAGTCACACGGGCTTTCCAGGGACCGCCGTACGTCCTGTGAGACTAAGATGGACCTAATTAGTATGTGCCCCTCCGCTGGCAAGCCGTGGTGGCTACTTTGAGTTGTCTCTTGGCTCATCAAGTCTTTGAAGGAATGACAGTTCAGACATCCAAAGAGACTTGGTTTTGCTGATAAAGCATTTTCATTGGCAAATGCATGTCCTAGTTCTAAAGATAAATTGCTTTTTTTCCCTTTGGGGAATTTGGTAAGCGTTGTGTGGTGACCCTGATGATGCCCTTTCTAGATTGTAGGGACAGACCTGAAATGGTGGGTTCTGGCAGGGACAGGACCCCGGGGTCTTGGTGGTCTCTGAGGTAACACTCTCCTGCAGGAGTGTAGTGCGAGTGCTGTCTTTTAATTTAAGCAACAGGAAAACAGGTCAGCAAGTTCCCTGGAGTGCAGCACATGAACTGAGTTTAAAGGCTGTGCTCTGCTGGGTGCTCCTCTCCCCAGCGCGTCATAGCCCTGCAATCAGTCATTCTTCATACAGGGGCTTGCTTTAGGTAAAATGGCCACGCCTCTGCTTAACCTTGATCTCGACTGATGCTGCCTGTACTTTTCTCCCCAGGTCATAATAAAGCCAGCAGTTAGGTTGCTCAGTAGGGTGGTATTTCTTTGACTGGCTTACTTTCCCCAAGGAAATGTTGATGCTTTCTGCTACTGGCTCAGCAGTGGCGTTCTCTGAATTGGACATCTATCTCTTTTTCATTGTTTTAGGCAGCAAGTGAAGAGATGAGTTTGTTACTGGCTTTGGGAATTGTCAGTCTGGACTCTGCCATGCTGTTACCTTGCAAGCAGAAAGATGTCACGTGAATTCTGCAGCTACAGAAGTAATTATTTCTTACTGTACTTAAAAATATTGAGGAAAACCTCCTGAAATCAGATTCCGGAACCTGTTTTGTGGCTTGTAAAATCTCATACAGATGGAACAAGGAGGAACACGATTGTTTACATGTAGGGTTAAGAGGTTGAAATGCTAACAAAAGGTATTACAACAGCTATAAAACCTCTGAGACTTGCTCCTGAGAGCAAAGCAGGTGCAATCCAAGAATCCTGAAGGAATCAGAGGGGAGAGGTTTGTAATAGTATCAGAGCATCTAGTTTTTAACTGGGGAGAGAAACAAGACTTCTGCTTTGAAGAATTAACAGATGATAGTTGGAAGTGAGAGACTGAAGTGAAGAACAGCATGTTCGAGTCACCATCCCTGCTGGTGCTTAACCACACTAGTCTGCTGGACTGTATTCCAATGGGAAAGGCAACTATAGCAGTGAACTTTACCTCCAGAAAGATAATTGGCATCTGGGCCTTGAATGTAACAGGGAGGGGTCTGCGGTTTTGTGTCCAAAGGGAGCTTTTTTCCCTTTTGTTCCTGTCCATACAGAATCTGTTCTGTGCTTAACAGTTACGGTTCTGCTTCGATGTGTAGAAGTCCAGCTCTTGAGACAAACTGAACAAATCCCCTTGTCTTTGATCTCTGGGAATAATGACACCAGCCTTTTCGCAGGCAGGAAACTGCCCGCTGGCATGATGATGATGACTCTTTGCCGTTTACCCAGCTGAATTTTGTGATGAGCAATCTTGCATCTGATGTGCCAGCGAATTAGTAGGATTCTTCCAGTTTTATTTGCTACCATCATTTCTGGTTTTATTTATTCTTTTAAAGGTGCTATGATGTCAGATGGCCTTCTCTGCTGTCTTTGAGCCCTGTGTAGGCATATACAGCCCACAGTAGACTCCATCCGCTTCTAGAAGTGTGGGTGTTTAAGAAGGTACGTTGCTTTTTTTTACTGTGATACTACACTACTTGGGCTCCAGGAAGCTACATGCTTGCTGGTGGAGGCCTGTCCTGGCCATGTTTGCTGCTCTCTGGAGCTGTGCTGGCTGACATCAGCTGAAGGCATGGCCCATTAGTCAAGGATGCTTTTGGACTACTGACTGACTGTGCTGTCTGTCACTTGTGGTACTGCTACTAGTATTCTGGTTTTTGCTTAAAAGATCATGAGAGGAGCTGGGGAGAGGCAAGGATGAAAAGTCCTCTTTTTCCAGATTTTTTTTTTCTAAGGATATACATTCCTTAATACAGCTTGTCAAAATAGTGATATATAAAGGAATTCTATTAAGTCTATTCTAGAAGTAATTTTGCTGGCATAATGATGAAATCTTTGCCGTTTACCCATCTGACTGTTTTTTGATGTGTATCTTTGCACCTGAAATGCCAGTAAGGTTAGTAACTTTGTGTAAGATTGATTAAGTGTACAGAAAACTGACTTATTTCGAAATCTTTTTTTTTTAGCTTGAAAATGGCTGCCTGGAAATGCTTTCATGGCCCTTCTTGCTCCTCAAATACTGCTTGATTCAACAGTAAGGCAGAGGAGTAGCTGTTTACTGAAAATGTGTGACTAACCCTCGAATGAAGTTCAGGTGAGAGTGTCACTAGAAGGGGAAGTGGCCTTGTGGACACTCTTAGAACTTAGAATGAATATTTAAGTGTACCAAACAAATTGAACAAAGTGAATAAATCAAGGGTTAAAACATGTAGGAAAACTTGGGTTAGCTTGTCTAAATGTGAGTGTTCACAGTGTTAGTGGTATCAGCTTTTCTTCTCTCCAAGGCAATGTGTGTATGAATAAAATCTTGGATTTCTGTTTTCAGAGACTGTAGTTTTTTGTTGAGGCAATGTGAGCAGTAGCACCATGATCCTGCTGGATGACATCCTAGGTAGGAGTCGCACCGAGCCTTCGGTGTGCAGCTTGTCCAGATTTGACAGGAAGTCTACAATTTTTGTCCTGCCTTTTTTTTTTGTGTGGACCTCTTGGATGTAAAACTCGCTCAGTGTTATATCTGCTGCTGTATCCTCGCTAGGAAGATACAGGACAGTCCACAGTTGGAGAAGCATACTGCAGCCCAGACACCTCTTCATCTCCACACTGCTCTGCGCGTGTTTTTGCAGTGAGGTAGAGTTGAACTCACTCTCCCCTGCAGTCTATATAGTAATTGGAAACACCGGGTTTTTTTCCCATTGCAGGAGCACACCACCATCCTGGTCTAATATTATGCTGCTGTGATGTAAAACTAAGACATAGAACATCAAGCAGTATGGTGATACTTTTATGTCTTTTGAAACATGAGTAATAATTCAAGAAAGTTGGCTTACACTAGAAAAAAAGTTTTAATGTACTTGAAACTATTTAACCATCATCGGGTGATACATTTGAAAAGAAGCAACAAGAAAAACTGCAGAGAGTTCATATAGTTTGAATATTGAATTGAATATTCATATTGAAATGAAACATTAGATTCTGAACTGGTTTAAACTGTTAGTTGTAGACTTATTAAAAACCCTGCTTTACTCCTGTCTCTGAGCTGTAGATGAACAGTGGTAGCCAGGAAGAGAAGTTCGGGCTGTGGCTTTATTCTGAAACTGTGGCCTCCCAGGATGATATCACTCCTGCATTCAAACAACACTGGCACAGAACTTGTAATTGCCTCTTGTCAGCTGTGCTTTATTCCTCAGTAAAATAGCACTGAACTGTCTTGCAAAAATATTAAAAACTTTTAGTTGGGTATTTCTAACTGCAGTCTCTCAAAAAGCTGGAGTAGAAGCTTCAGACTTTACTTAAAGCAGAGTTTTCACTCTTCGTTAGTTCTAGTGTGAATTCCTGGGCCATATGCACCAATAAATGCCCACAGTTGACTGTGACACTGCCGTAGGTAACTATCCCTCTGTTGCAGGGAGTTTTCATCACTGAGGTCAAATGGAAATACAGGATTTGGAGCTAAGCATAATGGAGACTTGCCTACACAAAGAAGAAATTAAGACTTATGCTAAAAGACTTGATAAACTCTTGCCAGGACTTTGAAGGGGGAAAAAAAAAGCTGTCAAATTACTTAGTAATGCAGTCTTGTATGTTACCATATTTAAGTGTTACATCATAATTCTTGTCTCACTGCCAAATTTGTGTGTGAACATCACAGGGAAATCCATAATTAGTTGAACCTGGACCAATGTTAGAGGAGCGATGCCTCATGCCAGCCAGCACATTGGTGCTGGCCTGAGGCCTAATTATGTACAGTGCTGAGACTCTTTGCAGGAAAGTCAGCTCAAAGATTTGCCTTCTATGGGTCTTCAACAGTGGAAATTCTGGACTTCGATTTTAAATTAACTAACTAACTATTATTGCTATCAATTGACAAACTTTTTTTAGATTGCTGAAATATGATAAATGATGTACCCAAGACTGTTATGTTAATTACCGTGTTTTAGGGTAAGAGATGATTCAAATAACAAGATGGCAATCAATGCATCTTCCTCCAGTACTTTCTTTCTTAAACTTAGTTTAGTATGAGCCTTAGACAGTGAAGTCCTAGGAGATGAATATAAGCATGTCAGAAATAAATATTGCAGATGTGAATGCTGTACATCTTGCCCTGTTTCAAGCACTTCTGTAAAATAAAAGCTAACACTGGAGTGGGTTTTTTCCACACTTCAGCTGTGCAAACTTCCCACAAATACTGTGCAGTTACACTTGCCCCTGACAAAGTGCATATTACTGTGCATGACTTTCTTGTGCTATGAAAGCAGTGGAACTTGGCACGTTATCTACTGTTAGTACTTTCTTTGCTTGCATAATACAAAGCTGTGATAATTTAAATGCCACTTTTGTTTTTCTAGATAGCCTGAATAGCGGTAATTGTTTCTGAAATCACTGGGGGTTTTGCCTGGCAAAGTTCTTTAAACTTTTTGTTTTGCAACATCAACATATAAAATAAATGGTATTCATAAATGGAAAGTAAAATTCTTTATGCTTGAACTTTTCAAAACTGATGAGTCTTGTCTAGACTTTTAACAAGCTCTTGAGTAGGTTAGCACAATTTCTATTTGAAACATAGATGTGTTTACTACAAAAAGTAGGACATACAGAATTTTTAGTGCAGATGCTGATAGTGTTGATCCGTGAATAGAATCTCTTCTCACTCTGCGACTTGCAAGGTAGTAGCCCTGAATGAGGCTTTCTGCTTCCAAACTCAGTTCAACATGAAGATTCTTAGCAAACAAAATAAACTAGAAAGAGGGTATGCATTTTAAGTATTTAACTGGAAAATAAATTACTTTTTTTCCTACTCCTTTTAACATAGCAGTGGCATAGTAATATAGTTTGGGCAATATATTCTACCAGTTGTTTTTATAAAGATGGCTGTCACCATTCAGCTGTGCATAAGGGTAGATGGCAGATACTAAATAGAATCATCTGTTAATTACACTAGAAATAGTGACAGTTTATTTAGAATGGGATATTAACTCTAAACTATGGAGTCTGTAAACTATTCTGGTCAAAAGTAGCTACTGGAGATCTGTTCTAAACCTAGTACATTTTTCAGAAACAAGATCAAACTGAATTTATTATGCTGGCCCTTTTAAAGAACTGAAGCTAATTTTATCCGGCATCCTGTTAGTGCTAGTGGGAATATGGTGGGGGGAAGGGAGAGGAAGTGAGTATTAACAGGTTTAAAAATAAGTAATCAGAATGTGCAGAGAGAACCTTCTGATTCCAGAAAACAGTATGACATTCCCAAGTATGAATGCATTTCTAAGTTACTGGGTAGTAGCTGTTACCTCCTCATAATCCTGCATTTTGAACTGCTGTGAGACTCTGTACAGCATGGCTTCAGGGTTAATGGCTTTTTTCAAGATATGAGGTACGAGAGAAGATAGTCGGTATGAAGGAAACTCATCGTATATCAAAAGCCCAAAAACATCTAGAAGGTTAGGTGGAATCAAACTCATGTCCTAAAGAGAAGACCCAGAGAAAGAAAACAATTACTTTATTTTGGCCTTTTGACTTGTAGAAATGTCACAGGGTTTTTTTTCAATCTGAAATGTTCAATACCCATATATAGAGTCCTGCAAGATTGTCTAATGAATTACCTATAATATATGCAGTAAAATTTTGTTTCAACAGTAGTTGCCAAAAGCTATTCTGAATAAAATAAATGATACCTACTTTTGGGAAAGCTAGCTCATTTTAGAAGATACTTGATTTAAAGTCACTTAAGTTGTGACTTTTTAGGAAATATGAACAAATTTGATCATTTTCATTATTTCACAAGTTGAAATAACCATAACCACAAATGACTGCTCTAGTACAGTTCCTGTCATAAGAAGGCATGTGCTCTACCATCTGTCCAATTAAGAAGTTATCCTTTTGTATATGTTTCTTTGAGGAAGAATCCACATCTACAAAAGACCAAAAATTGGTCTGAACTGGAATGGTAACTTGCTGGTCAGCCTCTTCTCCATACTTCTTCCCAGGAATGAATACTGTTGTTGTTCTGCTCTCCAGCACTGGGACAGGATAGGACAAAATGTCAGTTACAGAATTAATCTAGTTTAACTATAAATTCTAGTCCCACACATGCTATCTGAAACCAGTCATGATTATGTATTTCACTGAATTGTCATGGCCAATGGATCACTGTAGAGCAGCAAATGTAAGCTTATGGAACCATGGCTTTTTTGTCCTTATTTCTTACACAGACTGGTCAAAAACAGCTTATAGATTTTCCCAGCATTTGAGGGCCATAAGCTGGGGGACAAACCTAGCAATGAATTTGCACATTTGTTTTGTTCTGTCCCCTCATTTATTAGTAGGTGTGAGATTACCAGACTGGAGAAGTTCAAGTTTGTCCTTTTTATATGAAGATAAGTCTGCTATGTAACAGACACCACCCTTAGCCAGCACAGCGCTGCACGCATGAATACTGGCACTTCCAGTTCCGTGTTTATCTTTGGAGACAGAAGGAAAGATCTCACTAGAAGGTGGGTGTCGTATGCCACGAGGCAGAAGACATACGCTGTAATTCAGAAGCCTAGAGGATTAAATAATGCTGTCAGTCATAAAATTGTTAAATTATTTTATTGTTCAGTTTTTCAAAACTTGATACTATATAGTGGTATTTATATATATTTAAGACTCACTTAGAAGCAACAACAACAAAAAAAACCCCTTAAGGTAAAACCAGTGTCAAAACTAAATCTTTAAAGTAATTGAGCACAAAGGTAGAAGTCCAAGCTTTCTCACCCACAGGACTGTATTTCTTAGGGATTAAATGTATGAGGCAAATCATGGCTTGCAATAGAAGTAATTCCTAGGAAGTCAAAGAAGTCTCACAACTTAACCCCTTATTGTTGACTCCTATTCCTATTCTAGAGAAACTTTTCCAGTGATTTAAAAGGGTAGAGGATTACCAACCCTGGCCATCTGGGAAAAATGAAGAGGCTAGGAACTCACATGCTCTGCCTGCCTGGGTTACCAACCTCCCCCCCCCTGCCCCGGCCCTTTCTTTGTGAGGCACCAGGTATAGAATTTCTTTTCCATCCCCTGTACTTTGTTCTTTGGCACAAAGAAGTTGCAAATTGTCTGGTTCCACAATCAAAGGCTCCAAATGATTTTAAGATGTCAGAGCATGATTTAGCCTACTATTAATAACTGGGAGAAAACTATTAAAATCAGTAAGTATTAATAAATAGGCTATCATACCAATAAAAATATGATGTAGGAAATGCCTATTTTGACAGGCTACTGACAACAAAATACCATGTGCACATGCAAGACCATACAATGACAGTACTGACCAAGATTTATAGTGTGCAACTGTTCTAATATTAACCAGATGTTTTGATTCTCAAAACACTTCTTGAGTTCCTGTGCTTTCTCTTATGAAATCTTACTCGTAACAGGGGGAAAGAAATCCTGCAGCCCGCATTTTTTTCAAATTTGAACTAATTTCTACAGCTAAGTTTTGAAATGGTTAAGGAAGTATTTTTTTCTGCAACAAAAAATACTAATGAATTTGTTGAAGAACTCTCAAATGAAAGTAAAATTCATGCTACTTTCAAAGATCTTTTTTCGAAAACAAAAATGAAGCCCTGTTTTGAGTGGGGGAAGGAGAAAGTAATTTTGTTTAAATTAATGTAAATTTAAGGTGAGCAGATTGTACTTTTCCACAGTGTATGTGAAATGGCATTAACAGTTTATAGTGGTGTCAAAGGGTAAATACATAAAACACAAATGCAGAAAAACATTTTGTAAAAGGCAACAACAGCCAGATTTCTGACCTATGTGTAAAGATGTACATGACTTTTGCTACCTTATTGGTACATTTTTTAATTAAAAAAGTGACAGAAATACAAGTGTCTATTTAAACACTGCTCATTAACTGAAAATGCTGATAGCTGGGAAGTGGTGATGAAAAGGCTTCAAGTGACACAAGATTTGAAAAGTAGAGCCCTTTGCTTTTATCATTACCAGCTTCTGGGATAGTCTTCAGTTTTGATTTTAGAAGAAAGTTTTATTTGAGCTCTGCTGAACAGTGCTAGTGTTAAAATCTTATTTGAGATCATTACAAGAGCGTTAAGGGGTTTTATTAGTGACGGTCTGCTCTGCATTTATCACTTGAAATAAATAAAAATGTCCCAGGGATAAAAACTGTTTGTTTTTTTTTTTTTTTTTTTACTAAGTCAGAGCACTGTATATTTTTTCAAAATCTAGTCTATTCAGCCTTCCACATAATACTGATCTTATTGTCTTTAAAAACCCTGATGTTTTTAATTCTAATTTAGATGAAAAATCAGGAATCTCTTTACCTATCAATTACTAGTGTGTCGCTTGTCACAATCAACAGATCCAGATAATCTGCATTTTCTTTTTCACATGTCTGTACTAGACTCAGCAATATCGCGAGCTTAAGAGTATTGTAAGCGCCTGGTGGAACAACTTGAGAGGCAAAGATATTGGCGAGTATGGCAGTAAACCTCCAGCGTGAACTTGAAGTCATTGAGAGCAGATACTTAAAATTGTCACTGACAAACGAAGGACCTAATGACAACAGAGTACAGATTAAGAAGCACTTTGTAAGAGAGCCATGCAGATATATTGGAACAAATCACCATTCTAGTCTGGATACAAAACTTAGAAAGAATGAATATGTTCATCTATTAAGCACAAATTCAGAATGTAAATATCTGACACTAGTTTTACTACTAAAAATGTAGCAGACATGATCCGCTAAAGCTGATGGAATGAGAAAGGAATAACACACTGAAATATCAGGTTCATTTAATATATGATTTCAAAGTACCTCCCAACAGGTAGAAGTTGGAAAGAGAAGTTGAACAACTGCAGTAAATAATAAGGTAGCTTCACAATGCATGGAAACTGGGCAGAAGAAGATATTCTTATATTTCAGACAGTAAGAGCTAGGTCCCAGAGTGGTTTCATAATCCAGGCCTCTAGATAACAGAAAACTGTACCAATTCTCAAGATTTTGTTCTAGATGGTTTCCAACTTCTTTACTCAATTTTTAATGGAACTTTCTTACCGTTTGGTTTACAGAGCTGTATGCTATTGACTTCTATACATGCTGTAGCCTGTAAGCCATTTTGTACACAGGCTGGAATTCCTATAATCTTGTAGTGGTTTCCTATTTTCATTTCATTGGCCAGTTCATCTAGAAATTAAAAAGTATGTGTGTGGGAGAAGAAGCTGTAGACACGTTAGGGCATAAAAACAGTTTTAAAGACACAGTCAGAAAACTTCTCACATTTTGAACGGTACGACTTTATGATTTAATTGCAGAAAACAACAGTTGGATTCAAAAGGTAAGGAAGGCACAGTGGGTGAAGAAAAGTGGATTTCTGATAAAGAAAATGGATGCTGCATTTAGTTCTGCATTGAAAAGAAAATGGACAGTTGTTTGCAAGTATGCGTTCCTACTCTGAGACGTGGTGACGCCGTTATCAGTTACTGTCCTATAAAATGTTAGGAAAAAACCCCCCACAATACAAAGGCGATCCAAACTAATCAAATTTCAAAAAGACACACAAATAGCTTTTGGGAACCTTTGTATTTTTTTTGTGCATTTAAAAAGCACTTTAATTTTTTGGAAATGAGAGTTGGGTCCAACCAAATACAAATCTCAGCTGTGAGACCCTGTCTAACCTCATTGATCACTGAAGCCAGTGGAAATGTAACACATGCACAACTTGCAGTATCTCTCCCATGGATTCTGTTTTATAACAATACATGTGTAGTGTCAGTTTTCAAGCATTTCCCATGATCTTGGAGCTATTTAGTTTTCAAGAAATTAACCATATAATTCCATAACTTTTGGAATTTTTTTTTTTTTGAAGAGACTTAATGGAAGTATGTTGGTGAGTTGTGATTTTAGTTGGACATTCACATTAGAAATCATTTAATGTTTGCAGTGGAAGGTAGAGGTAGTAGAAGCCAACAATCCTGACGGAATGCAGAAAACAGCCAGACTGAGGAAGTATGTTGAAAATGCATTAATTTAGTACAAAACAGTATGACCAAAGGAAGTAGAAAGGAGGAAGAAAACCAAGCTACAGTTAGAATGCAATGCTGCAGAGCTGGCCTGGGGATTTTATTTAAATAAAGGTATAAAGTGAACACAACAGTTTTACCATGTGCAGTCTTCAGTCACCTGTGTATACTGTTTAGTCACCTCACTAATTTTATCTATTTACCCCCCCCAAATTTTATTAAAAAACTGCAAGATAAATTATGACTTTCACCACTTTATCCAGAAAAATGGACCTGTAAGGAAAATGCAAAGGATTATTACAGTTCAATTCAAAAACATTTTTGACAAAACTCTAAAATTCAGCTTACCTCTCAAGAAAACTGTAAATGTCTGAATCCTAAAATGTGATTTATCATTGGAATATCCTTTCAAAGCATTAAGAACTTTTGCGTCAATCATTTCAACTATTTGTTTATCTTTCAAAATAAAGGCAAAGAAAAAGTTAGTTCTCTTGAAAGCAGTACAGCTGGGGTTTGATTTTGGTTTTTTTTTTTTTTTTTAAATGACTGGTGTATTTTGGGGCTTTTTCCACTTAACCATTTTGTTTACTTATTGTGTAACAAAAGTAGGAAAGTAACAGATCTAAAAATAAAACTACATAGATCCTACCACCAAGTACTCTAAATTGCATATCTTCTTGCAGTGGTGAAGAACACGAACTACACACAAAATCATTCCTCACTGTGGCAGATTCAGTAGCTCCAGGCAGATGCACTCTTACATACCTAAACCCTAAAAAAAAAAAAAAAAAAAAAAAATTTACCAAACATTTAGAATGAGGACATGGCTTTCATTTTAAATTTCCCACTAAAATAGAAGTCATGAAAATACAGGACAGTGAAATTCCAAATTTATCATGTGTTTCTTGAGATGAGCGTATACATTCATATACCATGCTTCCACTAAAATGATCTAGTTTATAACAGGCCGACCACAAGATGGCAGGATTTCCTATTGCACGTGCCCAGGCAGCTGAGCTCGGCCTGGCTCTGACCCGCGGGGAGCGAGCGACTGCCGCTTCTGCCTTGCCTGGAAATGACACAGCATTAACATTCATTATTAGAGCTATGTGCCCTCATAAACACATCATTATTTATTCTGCAGTCTCCTAACTCTGGGATTTCGATTCTCTTGTATAATTTTGTGATCTCTGTTACAGGAAGAAGCAAACAAAACAGCCTTAAAAGTACTTAAGGCCTCATCCTGCAACAATACAAGCACTTCAGTATTATTACTCAAAGAAGTAGTTCCACAGAAGTAATTAAAGCAAACTCGTTCTATGCTAGAATCTTTTGCCAGTCACTTAAGCATACCAATCTGCGGTATTTTTATATAAACAGAAACACAGTTTCCAAGGGGTGGTGGGGGAGAGTACTCTACTAGTTCAGCTTTTTTGCTTTCAGATAGTAATTGACTAAATTGTACTGGCTTTGTACCTTTTCTCCTATCAACTATCTTCAGCACTAGGAAAATGGACTGCTGGCACAGCTGTGCTCCCAAAACATTTACTATTGCGGAGCAACCACTGGCATGGTGCGCTGCTTTCAATTAATGAAAATCATGCTGTACTCATTACAAAAATGTCTGCATAAGACGACTGCACAGGCAAATGCCTTTTTCATGCTAGGTTTTTAATCTCTGCTAAATTATCAAAATTATCAAAAAGCTTTTCAAATAGTACTGATTTTTTTTTTACTACCTTCAGAAAATGGACAGGTTTCCTCAGTGCAAAGAAATCTTGCTCCTTGTGTATATTTTGTTACAGTTCCCATTGCAATCGCTATTCCTTCAGACACATAAAATCTCTGAGATGTGTAATTAAAGGGAAATGCAGAAAGACTCAGAACGTAACTTGGTAAAGGTGGCAAATGTGTTGGTTTCAGCAGTATGCTAATCTAACAAGAGACACAATTACATTAATACCATAAAAATATTTTTTTTTTTATTTAGAACTGCTTTACTTGGCCAAACACACAATGAGATATATAGCTATGAGAAAAAGATTTCAGAAACTCATGAAATGTAAGAGTAATTAGGTTTCAAATTCATTATCTCACAATTCTTGCAATATGGTTGGGTGAGACTTGCAGCTATTTTTAATTACAAATAATACTACAACCAAAAGGGAAGATGAACACTGGATAGTTCAAAAATAGTATTTGTTAATACTTCACCATACTTAAAAGACTGAAGATGTAAATGGAGGAAAACAATGCAGACTCACCTGGGTCTCTGTCTGCAGTTGTTCAATTAATGACAGTGTCTTAACAGCTATGAAACACACCTGTGATTGAAAAATAACTGTTTTAGAAAGGAACATCTAGTTAAAATACAGAAGATGTACCTTTGTTTACTCTTGTCTATAAATACATACTTACTGACTGAAAAATCTGTGCAGCTTGTATGGGATTATGAAGAATGTAGTTTCCCAGAGTTGCATCTAGTTCAGCAATATCAGAAGGATTTATTGAAATAATGAAACGATAAACAGCATAACTTTGTTTTGAGTCTGTAGGAGCATAAAGTATCTTAAATAAAAATAACAGATTTGTGTAGTGTTACATATCAATTTAACAGACTGTCTATTGAGTGAGTAGTACCATTATATTTTTTGCAATCGTGCACGAATTTCTGAAGGCCACCACTTCTGTCAAGGTAAACAAGGGCAATTTCCCTCATTCTCTGTATTTCACGATGCATCTTCCAAGAAGGATCTTTCCACTCTTTATCTTTATTCAGGTTGGAATAAACTGTGAAGAAATTACGTTAGAACTGGCCATGCTACAATAATAATAGCTATATATTAACAAAACCATACAATAATAGTGTCTTTTTCAAACTGTGTAGTTCTTTAAGGATTTTTAAAATTTAGTGGAAAGTTCTTTCCAGTGGCTAAAGCAAAGTAAATTCCTGAAGAATGCTCTAGTGTTTTCTTCTCTTGGTGAATCACTTCACTGCCCAGTTCTCTAACCCACTTAATTAAAGCTTGCATTTTTTTTATATATAATATAATTTTATAGGCATAATCAGCCTATCAAAAGACAAACTTAAATATCTCCCGTATCTGAGAATTCTGTCATAGCTGTTAAAAGTATGAAACTTGGCAACATCTTTTCTCTTCTTTAAATCTGACTTTCCTACTCTGCTGTTGCCTCCTGTAGCACCCCGTCAAGGTGTTGATCTTGCAAACACTTATTTCCATCCATGTGCACAGAAGATCAATTCTGATTCCCATTGACAAAACGTTCACGACTACACTTGGTTTGGAGGCTGACTGTGCTCTTCAGTGCTGTATTCATTGTGTATTATTTACATCTCTTAATTTCTTAAAGCAGAATCTTGTACCATGAAGCAGTACTTTGCTGAATTTAGAGGGAGAATTACTAAGGCCAAAATATGGTATTTTGGATATACATATCTGGTTTACTGTCTTACAGATTTTCTTCTACAAAGTGTCCTTTGTCCTCTCTGTAGATGACCAATATGAAACATCACTTAATTCTTCAAAAATAGATTTAGCTACCTGGTGAAGGACGAGACACAGAATTTTTGGGCTGATGAGGAAGCAAAGTTCAAAGCATATGAAAGATGCCTAGTAGGAGCTCACAGAACTGGCTTCAGGAGGATAAACAGGTCAACATCTGAGAGAGAAGCCACTGGGCATGAGTGCAACACTTGTGTGGCAGCAGCATAAAGCCTCTTGCCTAAGAATTGCGCGCTGTGGGCTGGTAGGTGTGCTTGGTGCCCCAGGCATCAAATTTTACGCACAAGTTGGAAGACAAGTTACAGTAGGGATTTTTTTTCCAGTTTCTTTAGGATTATTCCTACACGATTACTGCTCCACCCCTTGAAATCTTCAGCAAGAGGGGCTTAAAGAAACACACACAGATCCACCATATGTCCTTGGACCCCAGCTTCCCCTGGCTAGAAGGACACCAAACCCAACTAGGAAGGGCTGAGCAATGGCCCGGGTCATTATGCCCTGAACACTGTCACCACCTAAGCTTCCAAAAATAAAGTCTGGCCAGTCCCCACCGGGGTGACCATGTTCATCAGTGCCCCCACAGGCAGCCAACCCCGCTCAGCCGCACTGCAGTGACACGGCACGATGCCCAACACCGCCCTCCCGGCTCCAGCAGCACCCCTTCCTCACAGCCCTCACCGGCGCTCTCTCCGGAATATCCTCCGGGCTTCCTACACCCCCCCTTCAGCACTGCTGTGGCGGCAGCAATGGGCACCGAGGGCCGCCAGGCCGCCCTCACCGCAGCGGGGAGAGGGGCTATGGCGTCCTCGCCCTACGAGGGCGCTGGTGCCCCGCAGGAGAGCTGGACGGGAGCATTTCGGAGGCGGTAGCGAGGGGATCGCCCGCCGCAGGACGGGGCTGCCGGNCTCGGCCTCTCAAGGCCAGCGCCACCGGGGCCCTGAGGGGCAGCGCCCGCGCTGCAACGGCTCCGTCCGCGCCTTCGTGGAGCAAAAACCCAGGTTTAAACGGGGTTTTTAACCCCGTTTAACTGCTACCTTTAGCATGCCAGCCATCTGGAAACTTACCTCCCAGGACAGCACCTCTCACCTGTTAATGGTGTATTTCAGTTCACGTTTTTACAACTGCCATGCATTTCAGTCAGTCCGTCTTCCCATCTCCTTCCCTCTCCTCCCAGGCCAAAAGGCCAGAGAGCACAAAGGCGACAATGCTGCTTTGCTTCCACAGGACCATGAGAGAAGGCCTCACGGGAATGCGAGCACCTCACGGGGCTCAGCTGCACCTCTCCAGAAGGCGAGGAACAATCCCTTTTTGCTACTGACAGGCCAAAACCCCTGCATTAGTCACAAAAAGACAAATTTCACCTCTCTTTATTAAGTATCTGCCAAAACATGAAGGGAGCACCGCAGGCGGTTCCTGTGTAGGCTCTTCAACAGTCTATCTAGGCTTTACCACAACTAGTGCTTCAGACTTCACTTTGCAGCTCAGCTTGGGTAAAGGGGCTACTACACTCTGAACCGAGCTGCCTTGCTTCGAAAATCAGCCTCATGAGATTTAGAACGAGAGGACTAGCTACCCAAGTATTGTGAGGCTTTACTGCTTGACGTTGTACACAAAGTCCGCTATCTTTAGAAGTCCTGATCTGACCGAGGCATTTCACAATAAGAACTTGCAGTAAAAGAAACAAAAGTGAACTTACTCACTTTGCCAAACAGGCGGAGCCTGCTGAAGGGAAAAGCTTAATAAGCAATTATTAAGCTGCTGTCCCAGAAATAACTTCAACTGCCCTGTTTTTTTTTTTTTAAATAAAACAAGGAAAGAAACCTCAAATTTATGGTAAAAACACCCCAAAACCCCTCACCCAAGTCAGGCAGATAGGTACAGACATCTTGGAAATACAAGACAAAGAACCTAAAAAGGGTGCTAGGTCCCACAGCAACAGCTTCTAAAGTATGCCCCTCTCCTTCCCATCCCTCAACAGTACTGTACTCCTTTGCTTGGAGAAACAGAAAGCAGCTGCAGTACGTGCTTTCTTGCCATAAAGAGAAGGTAGTTACAGTAGCCCACGACCATTTCAGTATACAGAGTAAAAATTTGGTATGAGAATACTTTCTTTCTTAAAATCAATTTCTGCTTTCCAGTCCATCAGAAAGACATATGTTTAAAAGCAGAAAAGATAAGGCTGTTGCTTCCGAACAATTATAACTGCAAGAACAGGATTCATGTAGCAGTTGGTTGTCCTGAACAGCTGCATAGCTATTTCCAAAGAGCAGCACCATGGAAAATGAGCGCCAAGCCACCCGTCTGCTCCCACAAAGGATACAGTTCCTGCCTCCCTTCCATGCCAATGTCAATTCTTACTTCTCTCACCCAGCCGCTCCTTCCAACACCTCTCAGAGCAACTGCTCAGTGTAACTTAAGCACTCTGCAGGAGACAGTGCTATAGGAAAGCAAAGAATCCTGTTTTAGTTTCCACTTGTCTAATGTTTCATTGTTGACACATTAGTTTCAAAAGAATTATGATTTTATACACTCGTTTCCCCAATATAGTCAATTTTTAACTGATAACGATGCCATATAGATAGCATTTCTCTTAGCTAGATCTTATTTTGTCAAAAATGAGATGATTTAGATATTGAAATTAGTATCTGACATTTAACTCTGGCTACTCATTAGTGTCTTATCAGACTTCTCTCAAATCAAGGCCTTTAACTGAATGTATTTATGAACAAAAAACACAGAACATTTTAAGTTAACAGACAAAAATAAGTTGTTATTTACAAGTAATATATATAATAAAACTACTACCGTGATAGGCCTTTATACACTGTAACTGCAGTCAATTTTTGCATTGTTTAAAAAAATTTCCTTAAACAGAAATTGTTCAGAATTATGTTTGTCCATACACGTGTATGTTATGAGAAATACAACAGCTTTTCACATTTTTAAAATTATCAGCATAATTTACATTTTTTCCCCCTAGTATCAAGTGAAGATTTAAAAATGGTGCAAACTGGAACACAAAGACAAGTAGCTATGAACGCTGAAATACAATCAATTTGGAACATATTAGTGTTTCAAACTATGAATCTGTGAGAAAAATCCCCAATATTTGGCATGATCCCCTCACCACCCACCCACCCCCGAAAGGTCAAAGCAAGATAGCCTTTTAAAGTAACAGTGATTATTGCATATTACATCTTTGGAGAAGCAGAGTTTTAACCAAAAATATTTTTAATGTAGTTGAAATATAGACGTATTTATCTCAAGGAGGAAAGAAAAGTAGAACACAAGGTCAGTGATGTTACCAAATCAATCCAGTTAATTTGTTCCATCCTTGCTTTGAGTAATCCCCCATACCTCAGATAGCCCAGGTGAGTGAATCAGTTCTTCAGCAAGCGCAAGAGCAACAATCCAGTTTTACACGACCACCTTTTCATTCTGTAGAAGTCCTTTAAGAATCCTAGTCTTAACTTATATTAACCCCTCATTTAAGTGCTGACAGGTAAATTAACATATATTTTGAACTGATATAACAGGGAAAACATTTACCATTTTTTTAAAACCAGGATATACAAAAGACGATTTGCATAGTTACAATTCAAGCACAAAGTCACTGTAAATAGGTACAAAAGCATTTATAAATTTACTAAATTTGCTGCTGTTTGTGCCAGCCAAATCTTACATAGGTATGAATGTAAACTTGAAGGGATTGAGAACAGTCAGTGTTTTTGCTTAAAAAATATGTAGAGAATGCTTTTTAAAGGTTTTTAAAAAATATTTTCTGCAGCAGGAACAAACAGTTCAAACCCCAAAGAAAGCCATCCAAAATGCCCAAATTCCTCCTATACAGCAGAGAAAGTTTGTTCATAGGTTTCAAACCTACATACAAAACGAGGCACTAGTTACACTATTTTGGAATGTGTCCATAACCCTAACATTTCAGTTCACCCCAAGACTTCCAAAACACTGTTGGCTTCTAACTTCCTAGGAAAACATGTCTTCAGAAGGTGGTGCATAAGAAAATCCAACAAATGCATCATCCGCCTCTAGGACACTGGCATTAACGATGTTGTAGTCGGAAGAAACGCAAACTGAGTATGGAACCATTTCTTCTGTAAACACTGCATCAAAATTCCCAATATCATCTGGTCCAACCTAGAAAACAGAAAGATCTATCAGTTGTCATATTAATACTCTGTTTTAAACTTGTGCTTGTCCTTTAGACTTCAAATTTAACACTTAAGGCTATCTATTTTATGCCATTCTTTCGTACTTAAGTACAGGAAACTTAAGGAAGCACACCACAGCATCCCTGAAAACAGTTATTAAAAGCCTGCTTGTTTATTTTAGGCTGGAGTTCAGGCCAAAGCCTACACACGTTTATGATCTGATAAACCTAAGAAATATGAAGAAATGTCTCTTTCTTAAATGACTGTTAGGGAGATGCAAAAACTAACACCACTACCCACCACCCACCCAAACAAAACACCAAACCAAACAAACAGAAAACAACCCAAAACCCACAAAACAAAAAAAGCAAACCCAAAACCCAAAAAACAAGGCCAAAACCCCCAACAAACCCCAAACCATACCAAACTCTTTCTCCCTTTTCCATCAATAATACTTTAAGTGTTAAATTCTAGCAATGGTACTGTTGCTATGATAGATCAGCTTCCCAATAACACACCTAAGAACTAAAGCGCAGTAATATTCAGTCACAGAAAGAAGAGACAAGACAGCTAAGGCTTCTTCACCAAACAGAGTCAACAAAAGGTGATGCTCTGATGTGACTTTAGAAAGGACTTCTTCCCTCCTGCTCCCCCTTCCCCCCAAGTGTTTGGGCAAGCAGTCACAGGTTGACACAGTTTAAACTGATGGGAGGATAAAGAAAAGCTGCAACTAATGGTTAATAACTACAAAAGCAGCAGGAAATCAGTCTTTTGGAAAGTCTTCAAATAAAGAGGCTATCTGTATTTTCCTCTTTGGTCTTCAGACCCCACAAAAATTGACAGTCCTTTGACAGGAACGAGCAGAGGAAACAGTGATATGTCAAACTGAGTTCTAAGTAAAAATAAAAGGAAAAAGAAAAAAAGACAGTATCACGGCACAAAGTGCTCAAAACGCCAATCAGCACCAGGGGGTTCCCATTCTTCACCATTCTCAAACAAACATTCTTTGCAAATAGATGAGCCCTCAAAGGCAGAATTTTGGCAGGTATGAGCTAAAACAGCACCGGGCACCTACCACATTAGGATTAAATGGCGGTGGAATCTTCTTCTGAAGAAGATCAGTCCAGCTGAGAGATTCAAAGAACGGGTGCTTTTGAATTTCAAGCTGCAGTAAGGAATAAAGATTTTAGATATTTCAGAAATCCATCCTGTGCATCATACTAAATACTACTTCAGACTGCATGCACATAAGGGAGTCAAGTCCTTCATCAGTTTATTTATTCACAGTTTACTTTGGCAATAAAAGCTGCAGTTGATAAAACAGCATTTAAAATTTGTTAGCTTGCCTCTACAAAGTGTTTCCTTTTAAGATCATATTTTCTGGTTTTATGCCTTAAAATCAACTACGTTGACATCTACCACAGAGCAAGAATGTTTCCTGTTAGTATCTCTGCTCCTGCCTTAAAGTTTTGTTAGTTTTTGTAAAGTGTCTCATTGTCTAAGAAGCAGCTGCTTCAAAAACTCTGCAATACGCTTACTAGTTACGAAGCGGCAAACAGCTATGCTAAATGCTACCATCGTTTTGTCTTGTTCCACAGTAAGAAAGTACCATGTGATAGTCTAAATCCTCTGTTACAAGGTCAACAGACTACCTAACGTTAGGGCTGCAAACAGAGGACTATGAAGATCTCACAATTAATGGATGGAAGAAGTCCTTCTAGATCATTCCTCATTGCACAGTTCTGAAGTCATCTATACTTTCTCACATCGCCTTCTGGTGAACAAAAGTTTCTGTTGTTACACTGGGAAAACATTTGCCATGATTTTAAGACTAAAAATAAAAGAGCTGTTGTGTGCACAGTACTAGTGTTCCACTTCATCTGAAGACTGGTTTTCATACAGTTAAACTCACATTACCAGAAAATAGTCTTTTCTTTTGATTATGTCCGAGTTTCGCTACTAACAGTGAAACCTACCTTAGTACATATTAGTGACTACTACACCAGGAATTGTGCCTCTTTGCTGGCAGCTACAGGAGCAACCAAGCTCAAAATATTTATTTCCCACGACAATCATCTCTCTCTTACCCCCAACAACTTTCAAGGACTGACCACACTGGTGTCTTTAACACAAAAATAAAAAGGAGGAAAACAGAGACAGACATAACACAGCAGTCTCTTGTCTCCAACTATTAAACCTGTGCTGCGCACATAAATTTGGTGATGTCCTTTAAACAGAGTACAGCTTGATAAATTAGAACATTACGTACAAAATCTTCCCTTGCTCCAAGTCTGCTTTGCCGATCTTTCTCCAAAAGTTCTTCCAGAATAGACCAGGCTGTAAGACTGATTCCTGGGCGCAAAACTAACGGTTTATGAAGAATATTCTCATACATCTCAGCAACATCACGGCAGTAAAAAGGAGGCTAAAAAAATAAAAAGTTATATATTAATTTGAAGCCACATGTGACATTTTGTTTCGTATCTATGGATCAGTAAATAATTCTAGAAGAAATAAAAACTGCTAGCAGTGAAGAAGAAATCTACCTCTTCTTATGCACTGCTAACTTCTAATTCAGTCATCACCATTGCCAGACCTTTACACTTGACAGCTTCTTCCCCACCCACCTTCTCTTCTCCTAATGTGTTCTCACACTCGTAAGTAGCCAGAGATGCCATCCAGCTTCAAAGCTCCCATTGAACTTGCCTGAAAAGAACATGAGGGTGGAAAACCAAATCTGTCTTCCTATTTAAGGTCCTATGGGAGGAGATAAAACTCAAGAAAACTAACAGAACAGATTGTTACTGGGGTGATGACATATGACTAGAAGAAGCATAGTAAGATTTTTTTGTTTTAATGCTGCATCAAGAAATGGGAAAGCTAGGAGAAGTTCTGGGAGACCTAAGTTAAAAAAAAAAAAGTCTTTATTTATTCCAGTATTTGGCAAAATTTCACTTATAAGTTGGGTTTTTTATTGGGTATTATCACTGTTGATCCAGTTTACTCTCACTTTCCTTCTAAGTGATGACTACTTGTCTTTATTGGAGTTGATGTCCAGCAGTTCACTGGAAAGCAAAATTTTAGACATCAAGAGGCAATGTGAAATCCAAAAAGAAAAACAGGTGCTACGTTAAGACAAACTGTTCATCCACCTCAGTGGAGTATTTCAATATTTTGCAAAAGTTAGCATCTTGAACAACACTCCAGGGTTACTTCACATAAAGGGGGAGGAATGGCGGAAGCAACCCCAGCCCCCCACATATTAAGTACATACCAGCCCATAAAGCATTTCATAAAGAACTGCACCAAGGCACCACCAGTCTACTGTGTTGTCATAGGGCTGCTTTTTAATGACTTCTGGTGCAAGGTACTAAAAAAAAAAATAGAAGAATAAAGTTTTTTAGAGCATTAGGCTAGCAAGAATGAAACCTAGGTTTTAGTCACATCACAGTAAACACCTTGAGGAAAGTTGCTTCACAGCACTTGTAAGACCGTAAACCTGGCAAATACCATCTGGTCATTTACCAAGTACGACACCTGTTTTCCCAACTGAAACAATACTTCCCACACACTATTGTTTTGCCAAACTACTTTGCCACCTCCATTATGAAATTTGTTTTACATTTCAGATAGGTTGCTGCACAGCTGCAGAGACCTCTCTTGGCAAGCTGGCTACTAGCCATGCCTATTCTGCCATCCTCAGCCTGTATGCTCCCCACCGGTACATAAACATGAAAGATAATCTTAATTCTGCTTCAAATCTATCATTATAGAGGAATTGTATGACCTATAATTAAGTTTCACTGTAAATCTCGATGAGGGCATGAGTTGTCAGTTCCTAAATTAGAGATTCTTGCCAAATAGGTATCATCACTTGACTGACTGAATGACAATGCTAACTGGTTTCCATCTGCCTTGCAAGAAATCTGCTCAGCATTTCAGAGCTTACTAATGCTACAGCACAAGGACAGTCACTTCATAATAGGAAGATTATGCTTTGGGAACATGCAATATGAAATTACTATGGCTGGATCATCATCATCTCTGCCCTCATCTACAGCACGTGCAGTTTCTAAGCTCTCAAAACAAGAGGATGCTCACTTCTATTATTGTAGTATCCGAATTCTGAAATTTCATTTACAAATGGATGATAGCATTGTCAGACAAGGCACAGTCTAAAACTCACAGTTTAATTACATCAATCTTTCTCAAACTTTCTGTATGTGTGAGTGCCCTGGAACTCATTTGTCTATAGATGACGCTGCAAAAGCATGAAAAGCAGCCGACGTATTTTGAACTCAACTACTTAAGCTTTTTCTAATCTTTCACAACCTCTTTTGAGCTTTTTAGGTCTTGGAACTCACCAAGTCATTCAACTCAGTGTTTAGAAACACTGAGAAGAGCATTACACATTGAGCAGGATCATGAAAGATTTGAATCTAAATCTTGGATTAGAAAGGCTAGTACACAACTGCTATGTTTAGTCTTGATACTTTTAAGAACTCACAGGAAGCAACAGCATTAGCATCCTCATATGTTGCAATTCATTCAAGTCCAAGGTAAGTGTGAAGACTAAGCCTCTGAACATGGGAAAAAAACCCACAGTTTTTCTCAAACAGATCCAGAGTTACCAGTGTTCTATATATTCTCCTTTGAACTTTCCAAAATATTCAACTAATTTTGTTGCAGCACACATGCACCACTCAGCTTTATGGATTCCTACTCTGATCATAACTAGGAAAAGTTGTCACATGTTGCCACCCACTTTTTTTTTTTTTTTGACTTCAAATGTTTCAGCTAAATACTACTCCTCACTTATCCTTCACTGCCAAAGGCCTTTTCTGTAATTTAAAGTATGTTTATCAAATTATCAAAGCCACTAATCCTGACATTTCAGAAATCCCTTGTATGTGTTCAAGACTTCCAGATTCTGAGTTTTCCAGCCTAGTTTTCTTAGTAAAAAGAGACAGAGTTGAATAAATTCAGTCAGCAAGTCCAGTTTCACGCATATGCAAAATTTTCTCAAGACTCACAGATATTAAGTCCTTATAAACTTACTAAAAATCAGTGGCAGAATATGGTAAGTAGATTCATATTGGCAAGTCTGTTGCAGCTGTTACACAAGCTAACTGTTCTGTGTCTAGCCAGCAGTTAGGAGACATGGGAGGAACAGAGTGTTTGAAAAGGGCTGGAAAAAAGGAGGAAGGAAGAGATGGGTCACGGGGATGTGGGCAGTAAGTAGGAGACACTGTTTTAGTAAAAAGGACAAAGAACAGATTTGCAGGAAGCTTGTCTTTGGTTTGGTTTCATGGAAGAGTTTGTTGAAAGCATGCAAATCTCCAACAGCACAAAATGGAATATTTGATCTTCCAGTTACACAAATATTAAAAATAGTCAGTCATTAATTAGTAGTCAAAAAAACAGGAAAGTTGTCAACATACTTCTGGCGTCCCACAAAAAGTTGCAGTGGTATCAGAACTTGCAATCCCTTCTTTACAAAGTCCAAAGTCTGTCAACACAACATGACCCTGTTTAAGAAAGTGTGGTATTTTAAAAACAGAATATGGTCAACATGTGGATACACGTAAGTGTCAATTTTGTGAGAAAACATAGAAAAGCAAACATAATGTTGCATACTTACTAGTGAATCTAGGAGAATGTTTTCTGGTTTTAAATCCCTATTTAAAAAAAAAAACCGGTATTAATTCAAAACAGCAGTCACTAACACAGGAGCTTCAGAGGCAAGGGCTTTTATTCTTCAGCTCAAAGCTTCAAGCTTTGGTGAAAATGTTATGTTTGAGTTTCCCATATGATGATTTCATGTAGTGGTTTTTATTCAGTAATTTCTTCTATTTTGAACTTCTGCAGGACAAGGATACATTTCAGAAACTTACCTGTACACTATATTCATGGAGTGTAAGTAGCCCAGTGCACTGGCTATTTCAGCAGCATAAAATCTGGCTCTGTGCTCAGGAAAGGAACGTTCTCTTTGTAAGTGAAAGAACAGCTGTAAATATGCAAATAGTAAATAAGAAGATTACACACACAAAAAAACCCAGGTTAATAACATGTAATTTTAACAGTAAAAAGTAATTTTATTTAGTTGTCCACTTTTTTAAAAAAAAAACAAAAAAAACCAAAAAAACCAAAAACCCAACATAAAATGAAATATAAATGGTTTTGCTACATGACTTTGTCATTCCTTTACTCACTTCCTTTCCCTCTTTTGTAGCTCAGGAATGGACAGGTAACTCAAACACATAAAAACATTCCCCTAAAACCAAGACTAGTCAAAAGGAACTAAAGTAAATCACTAAGCTGTGAATAGAGGTTGACAAGATTAAGTCATGCAAGATAGCCTCCTAACAGAATATAAACTGGTGCCAAATAAGTAATCTTCCATTTCTGCATAGGTTTGCATTCAAAGTTTTGTATACAAGTATTTATATAATTTTCTTCTGAAATCACCTAGATGTAGATCACTTTGGGAGATGTATATTCTAAGCTGATCCACAAATTCTCTCAATTAGAGAGCTGTCTGGCTTCAAATAAATTGAGCAGATCTGGAAGTCTAGCCAAAGATTAAATCATAAACATACAGATGAAACTATATTACCCATTCAACTTCTACAAATTTTAAGAAAACAGAAGTTTTCTGTTTTCTGCCTACAAAGTTTGGGGGGAAAAAAAAAAATATAAAAAGCCACCAAAGCTTTCCAAACACTTCATTCAAATTTGAAAGCTGTTCTGAACTGTATTTTAGTTTGCCTGGAAGAATGCCAAACTAAGTTGTGGTCAGGAATTCAGAGTACAACAAACTAGGAGTTTGCTAATACTGTCTAAAGGTGACAACAGTACATCAGACAAAAGAAAGGCCCATCCTGTCCCAACTCTGACGCTTAAAGGGATCAGAACTCCAGCTCTAGGAGCATCATAAATACTGACAGTAGACCATATGAATATGAACTCATGTATACCCCAGTTCATCCCTCATCCTTTATTTATTCAGCATACTTTACACTTGTCTGTGTATATCCAGGTGCAGCGACATAATAGGAAGCCTTGAGATATGCCAAAACAAACTATTTAAATTCTACCTTCTCCTGTGCTCTTTCAGCTCCCAGAATTTTATCATCTACAACAGTATCCTGTCTCATCCTTCTTTCCTGTTGTGCTTTAAGCACCTGTAAGACCTTCTGAAATGTGTGCATTTTACCCCAATAAATTAACGAACTGAAAACACAGCAAGTGACGAGACATACAGCTCTTTAAATCATGTATGTTAGAGAGCTCCTTTCATACAATAGTTGTTCACTGCACCGTTTTCTTCAGTCACAACTAATTTCCTAGATAGGTTCAGGTATTATTAGTCTGCAAGACCCTTGATTTTCCACAGAAACTTTTGAAGGAACAGAAGCAACATTTTACACCCTTGTCATGTGTGTTGGCTATTCAACCAGTTTATACACTAATTTCTTGAGCACTCCTAAAAGCACCAGGTACTTGGAAAAGCAACGGGTCCCTAGGTGAAGAAAAACTGCTCCAGAAGTACATTAAAACATATACAGACTTTCTCCATTTCTTTCACAAGTTTTCCCCCACGTTACTTAATGGCTCTTCAGATTCAATAGCATTGCTTCAAGGCAAAGAATCCTGAGGGTAAGGCTATTTGGAAAGAAGTAATTAGACCATGTGAAGCTACAGAATAACCACAAGGTTCCCAATAATATCAATGTAGTAAATTCAGTTGCCAGTTTCCTTCCTTCCTTCCACTTTCAAAATACTAGCACGTCAGCTAATGCAGATGCAAGAGGAAAAGACAGTTTCACATGGTGAAAAATGTCAGCATAAGATTAATGTGTAATAAAGGTACATTTTATGTAACTGTAAAATACGGTATTTGTATCTGACAACCATGAATAAATTTGGGATTAAAGTTGTTAAGAAAAGGAACAGGGTCCATATAGCTACAGAAGCCTGTAGTAACAGCAGACAGTAACAGGATTTTCAAAATTGGGAGAGTACTGATCACAGCTCATTGTAAAGGATCATTTTGTTCCTCCCACCCAGAACTCGCACAGTAGAGAGAGACTCAAATCCAAACACAACCACCACATACCTCTCCTCCATTAACAAAATCCAGGACAAAGTAAAGCTTTTCTGTTGTTTGGAATGAGTAATGTAATCCAACCAAAAATGGATGCTTCACATTTTTCAAAAGCACATTACGTTCAGCCATAATATGTTTTTGCTGTAAGGAAGTAAAAGATCAATAAGTAAAGAGGAATTATTTTGTAATTAGGGGGAAAAGGAAGGGAGGTGGGCAGAGAAAGAATATTTATTTTCACCTCTTTCCTATTAAGAACAATTTTTTTCTGCAGCACTTTGACAGCATAGTATTTCCCATCCAGTTTTCGTTTTGCAAGAAGAACCTGTGAAATTCAAAACAAATGAAGAAATGTGATTGTTGCAGTTCACATTCTATTAGTAATATTTCCATAATTTCAGCATAACTGGAAAGTATTTGTGCTATTTTTTCCCCCTAAAGTTTCTTTGCTTTTAGTATAGGCAGTCAGCAATATAATCACCAACAGAGTGAGCTTACAGTTCAGTAAAATCGGTCATGATAGTAGTAGTATCATGAAAGACCGAATTACAACATTTATTTTTCAGAACCCACTGAATCTCTATCGAGATCAATTTCAGTTGGTTTTGCAAGTTTTAAAGATAATGTAATGGAAAACAACAACTTGAAAAATAAGCTGAGAACAAAGATTTCAAGAGGGATTCTCTGTTGCATCTTTGTAGGATATCAATATTTAAGTCACTTTTTAATGGGCCGTTGCTCACATGGCTCCATAGCATTAGGGTTTTGACAAAACAGACCATGCCAACAAAGGGAAATGCACGATTCGTACTCCAGCTGCTGCACCAGCGCAGGGTTACCTCCCTTCCTCTCTGGGGGAAACGGAGGATCCCTACTGTTCTTAACGAGAAAGGGAAACGCTCCTTTTGTTACTCCCAACAAGCGATGGAGGCAGCCAACCGCCACACCAGGGAAAAAACTGCAGGGCTCTAAAGAAGCAGCAGCAGGGATCCAATACGACAGTTTATATGCCACCCTAAACTGATACCACTTCCAAAACCTCTGGCCACGTCTAGCCAACAGTGACTATGCTCAAGACACCAGCTAGCATCCTTGCACCAGGACAAGACACGGTAATGAAAAAGCTCACCTTGCCAAAGCTGCCTTTCCCAATAACTTTCAGGAAATCAAAGTCTGTTGGTTTAGCACTGAAAGATATTTAGGAAGGAGACAGGTCATCTGGGTAGAAATTACAAGCTTTATAGCTGTACAGCAGTCTAGTGTAGCACTTGAGTTGTAATGGTCTGTTAGCACCCTCCTTTATTCTTCATCCTACCCAACACCTAGACTTCTGCAGACCTTCCCTTGGAGACAACTCCTCTTCATTTTGCAATTCCATTTTCCTCCAGGGAAAGTGTTCAAGTTGCATCCTTTGAGTTTATTTTATTTTGCAAGTTTAAGATGGAATGGAGGAGCAAGACTGTTCTTTTATTCTCCATAGTCTAGCTTCTTGCAATTTTTAAGTCTCCATTTCCCCATGACTTCTCCTGGAGCTTATTTCTCATTTCCAGAGGGCCAAATGGATTCTCAGGCTTACATGAGGGAAGGAAGGAAGGACCAATTTTGTTGTCTATTCTTTCTCTGCTTTCCTTCCCATCCTCCCCTCCATCCCTTCTTCTCACATTTTAAATTACAGCAAGAGGAATGAGGCCCTAACACTTTCCTCTTCTGTGTGTGTACGTATGAACTCACTCTCAGTTTTTCCACTTCCCACATCACCACTCCTTTCAGTAATTTCCCAGGATCCCCTCACTTTTTCCTAAATACAATGCAGAGATATTTTTGTCAGCAAAACAATTAACCATGTTTTCACATTCCAAAACAACAGTTACATCACATACACCTCTTCATTTATTGCCCCTGAAAGGAAGTACTCTTAAATTTCATTTCTTACTGCAATCTATTAAGCATTTCCTCCTGTTAGCCCAGAACAAATCTGTGCGGAAAGCAAAACCAAAATAGCAGTCATCTCATAGATGAGAAAAGCACAGATTTACACAGAACTGAGAACAGAAACTCCACAGAAGACAGAGAAGCAAGTTATGACTGCAGTAACTACATTTGGAGTATCAACAAGGCAAGCTGCTCCTTTGCCATGCATTAAAACAAACTTGTGTTCAGGAAGTGTTCACATTCTTAACAGTTGTGCGACCATTCCCAGGACAGAGGGGTCATCTTTGCTACAGCATCCTTAAGTAAAAGGATAGCAGACTAACAAAATCTGAAGGTGAAAAGGAAAAAAATGTTTTAAAAGTGGTTGTTTATGTAGCCCAGGACTCAACGTTTTGCTTCCTCCTAAGCAATGCAAATCAACAAATACAGGCATATATGCGAAAAACTTCATACTATTAACAATTACACTCTCTAATTTTTCAGGTTTAAAAATTAATTTTAGAAGAATTTAATTAAAATAACAAAGTTTACATTAAAAATTGAATTACATTTTAATTCAATTTAATTGAAACCTACTGAGGATTTCCAGATGGTCCCAAGTTGATATTCTGTGAGGTAGAGTTTAACTGTTGGAAGGACAAAGAGGTTTATTTTTAATTATTTTTTTTTAACTCTCTCTTACATTTTAACCAATATTAATTTCAAAATACTCTACTAATTCGCCCAGCACATACCTTCACACTTGTTACATTATTAGATTTTTAAAGAGATCTAACATCCAGATTGCGAACTTCTTAAGTTGAAGTATCTGGCCATCATCACCTTGTCACAAACTATTTCTACACACATCATATTCAAGGACGAAGGTAATAAAATACTTGTGTCCAGACACAGAGGACAAGATTAGAAACAAAAAATTAAGAGCATTTGAACAAACAATTTGTTCCTCATCCAGAACTTAACCCTTTCTTTATTTGCTGTAGGAATATATTTTCTACCTCATTCTAAATTTTCCAGGACCTTACCAATAAAATAATTTTAAACCCACACTGTTTATGCAAGAGTAATTAATGAAGAACACAGTGCTTTAAAAAAAAAAAAAAAAGTGAACATTCTCCCCACCCCAAGAAAAACATTACCAACCTTTCCTATCCTGACATTAAAGGTTAACTAACTCAGTTCCAGGAATGGCACGAATCTTACCAGTACACACCCAGACAGAATTTGTAAATTACAGGGAGAAGAGGAAGCCACTGTCATTGAGGCAATTTTCTCCATTTTGTTTTTGATTAAAAAACCAGCGTTTGTACCCTCATTGTTGTTTTGGACTTCATCAGAAAAGGATAAACTGCATTCAAATACAAGTTACCTGGGGACAGGCTAGCAGGCATCACAAAACCAGTACTCCTACAGAAGCAGAGAATGCCCTAGTAGCAGCGCTGGATGCTACTAATCATTAATAAAAGCGAATCACACAATGGTATTGGTCAGTTTTTAAAAAGCTACTATGTAAGTTTAAAGATTTTTCTTTTCTTGAGGGCTTG
>WEKW01028001.1:0-29628 GCA_013389905.1 Sula dactylatra
GTATAGGAATGAGTTTAAATAATATGCAGAGTAAAAAATGAATACAGTAGATTACAAAGGCTGGCAGCTATATTTGGTCCTCATTTCCACTCTTTTATATCTGATAAAGTACTCCAAATGGATGATTATTACCAGTAGTGGCTAGCATATCTATCAATCTATACATTTACTTATCTTAAATAATGGAAATAAAAGTCAATTCATGAGCTATATCTCTTTCAGAAATGTTTGAGACTTTTTTTTTTCTTTTTAACCTTGAGATTATATGTATGGTAGTATATTAAATTAGCATAAAATGTTATGATCATTGAGAGTGATATATGGTCATGTGTTCTCTTACAATGCATCAAGAATAATGAGTGATAATTGGTTCAGGACATTGATTAAAGAGCTATTGAGTAAATTGGAGATGTAGTTTACTACACAAATGGCATATGAAGTTTCATCTCAGTTGTACTTGCTACTTTATTACTCTAAACTGAAAATATTTCATGAAAGTGTCGCTGGACATATATATAGCACTTTTATATAGTTACTCAGTCAAACTGTGGAGAAAATCCTTTGTTCGGAGGGGTTGTTTAAAAGGATTACACTAACATCTCCAAAACAGTTGTCTATGGATGATTTTAGTGAAACTAGATCTTAAGCTGTCATGTCTTCAATTGCAGAAGATCATGGAGAGCACATACTTGTCACAGGATATGTATTCATATCATACTGAACAGAATTCATTAAGCTTACCTATTCGGTGTTACATGTTCCCACCAAAAGGAGGCTAAAATAAATAAAACATCTTGGAAGTGACACACTAATCCTTCATGTTTTAAAATAGTTTGGAAGTAATGATTTTGTTGTTGTTAGCTGAGGAAAATACATAGAACACTCTGTACATTAATAGATTCTCAGAGATTTGTGTTTCTGACATGTTTCTCAGTTTATTTACGTGACATTTTTGTGTTATCCCTACAAGGTATAAATTCCAGTATACCAAAGGAAAAGCATAATTCACTGAGAATCTTTTATTTTGGAAGTGTCATCGCATGTTAGAAAATGGTATCCTCAACTTAGTCATTTAAACTTTCGGAATAAAATGCTTTGCCAGCTAGCTTTCTGCGTACATAAGAACAACACAGTTGTCTTGAATAACATTTCCCTTGCTTTGTTTTTGAGCAGCATATTAAATGACAGCACTGTATTAGAGGGCAGTTGATCCAAGAACCATCATAGAAAAAGGAGAAATCACTCTTTACCTATACATACTAGAAAGGTACATGAAAGTATCTTAAGAAAGGTGGAAAAAGATGGATTACCCTAAACCCTTTGCACTCATTTGTGCTAAGTCAATAAAGCATGGAGATCTTCAAGTCAGTTGATGTGGCCTTGAACAGCAGGGTGCAGAAGTAGTAGTCAAGATCCTGAAAGAAAGGGATAGTTGTGTAAATGTGTCTTTCTCCTGACAGTTAGTCTCCATTGGATACTTTCTCTGAGCAATTTTGCTCACCTTTGCTCAAGATGTATAGAGGAAGACCCTGAAAAGATCCAGGGAGACTGATGTGCTATCTCATAAGAAGAGCTAAAAATGCTTGGTTTGTTTTATAAAAGGAATGTGTAAGAAAGTGCTTTACATGTTGAAGAACAGTGTTGCCATGAGAACATATAAATGAATGTAAACTACAAAGTAGAAGAACAAGTAAAAAGTGTTAACCTCCAGAGCAGAGGGGGTCTTGGGCAAGACTTCCACTAGTAGAGCGGGGGAACAACCTAGTCAGTTTGAGGGGGAAGTTTGATCAGTCTGTGCATGAGATTCTGGGAGAGTGTTGCATATGATAGCAGTGGGATGCATTTGATAGAGGAGAGGCCTTTTTAAATCTTATTACTCAGTAGTTATGGTGCAGTTTATAACCAGTGATTCCAGTGATTAAAAAAAAATGATTTGTAGAATTTTAAGAAATAGGAGAAGCTGATCTACTTTGGTACTTTCAGAACCAAAGTGAACATAATTCAACTTAAAAAACTGTAGTGAAATTGGAACAATTCTATACTATGAAGTAGGTGGACTGGGTGATATGTGAGAAGATTTCCATGTCTAATTGCATTTGATCCTTTGATCTTCAAACTCTGATATATTTCTCCCTGATGACTTCCTGCTTTCAACTGACTTGCATTCATTTATTTCCAGTCCTACACAAAACACTCAGCACCATTCATCTATAATTTATTACCTTNNCCCCCCGAAACATGTACTGTGAAATATTTATCACCCAGCACCATTCACCATCAAAATGAGTTAACAAAGAAATGTTTGTGAGTAAACTTTCTGATAGTGGAATAAATTTTCTGGAGCTCTGGTCTAGCAAATTTCTACCCTGTCCCACTGATATCACTCACGTAGAACAGAACCTCTCACTTTCAGGGAATTTCAGACAAAAAAATTCTTCCAGTTCTTTTCAACTTGACTGTGTTAGTCAAGGGGAAGGATTCAGTAGATTAAATGACACCAAAGTAACAAATAGTAGTGTGAAGTCTGTGCTAAGGATTTTTTTCCTCCCTCTCAGGCTTTGGCAGTGGGTGAAAGAGACTATATAAGGGTGGGTTGAATCCAGTCAATAGATTCAAAATGCACAAAGATACCTAAGCAGATAAGTAAGTTTGAAATCAAAGTTGACTCAGTAACAAACCGGTGTAGACAGGGAAATGCCGTATCCATAAGAATACATTGAAAACTGCCATCTATATCTTATCTTGGATAAGAAGAGATTCATCTACAGAAAAGAGAATCAGAAGGAGTCTCCTCTCATTCTAAATATTTAATCATTTATAAAGATTGCATTACTATACTGTCTTCCAGTCATGAAGTGTTATAAGAACATACAGAAGTTTATTCATGTCATGATTTTGGAGTACTATTTTTGTTCTCTCTGAGAACTGTTCTTTTTCTCTGAGATCCTACTTTTTCATGCTGGTTTCTATCCAGTCTCTGCTGTAGAATAAAATGGAAAAAATCAGTGGCTGGAAAAACAGTACTCATGAGTGCAGGATAGTGCATGTCATGGTCCTCTTATTTAGTGTGGATTTGGCCAGCAAAAACTTACTTGATGGGAAGTGAATGTTGTTGTGACCCCTTTGCATTACTACTAGATTTTAGCTCCCTTTGGTCAAGTTATGGGTGACCTACAAAACTTCTGCTTCTCTAGCAGTTACAATCATTCTATTGAGGCGTGTGATTAGCTGTGCTTCTGCAGCATGGGCCATGACTTGCTGTGCAAAGGCGTGCTGGGCAGAGACCCTTGACTAAGCACTAGAAGCAGTAGGGAGGTTCAGTGTCATGGCCAAACCATTTCATGCTATGAAAAGGCAGGGATTAACCACCTGGGTCAGTGTGCATCTTGCACAGGTGGGCTGTCTTGAAGGCTGTCTCCACAAAGGGCTGCATTGCATTGTGCTCCTGCCTAATTCCCCTGCTCCTCTGTTGTATATTGTTAGGTATTACTGCAGGCTTCATTAAGCGTTACTGCGAAGTGCTGTAGGTCTTCTGATCAGGGGTGGGTTGTGGTTTTTTCCCTCTTTTCACTTCCTGCTTATTGCTTCAGTGTGGCATCTCTAGTTACGTATATGTCAACTAAAACTCGTAGTGGCACAGAAATTTTAACAATGTAAGATCTTCCTAATGCACTGTTGCACAGTATCTGTTTTGTCTTTTGTTCACTTGCTTTGGAGTAGCAAATACAATATTTTAGAGGACAATATTTTCTATTGATTTTACTTACAAAATCAGTAAATAAAAATAACTTGGCACAAGAGACAATTCTGTTACAATCTTCATGGAAATTGTTAGAAGACATAATAAAACCTTAAAATGAAGTAATATGTATAAGTAATCAAACTGTTGACTACATCATTATGAATAACATGCTTATGATATAAAGTACTTCCTTAGTACTGAAGGTCTATTTTTATTTGTGACTCTCTTCCTGTTCTCATGGGCATAGCATATAAAAATGATCTATATTGTTTAGAGTGTCAGAAAGGCAGAATAGTTTAGGACTTCCCTGAAAGATGTTCTTCATTTCTATTCTTCTCTTCAGCATAGTCTTCTACTCGTTGTACTTCCCAGCTCTTACTGATTCAGTGCATGCAGTACTGAACTAATTGGCAGTGGGTTTTACTAGAGCTGCTCTGTGGTATTTAGAGTGAAGCCACTGCTAAATAAGTTAAAAGAGCTGCTATACATAGCACTCTGGCAAAAATTAAGGTGACAGAGATCTAGACTAGCATAAGTGAAGGCTGGATTAGGTAAAGACAACTAGCTGGAACAGCTGACCCACTATAAAGCCATTTTGGGGCTCTTTCAGCCTATGAAAATCTAGAATCCTATGAAGGCTAGAAATCAGGAGGTCACATATAGAATTTTTGTCCATTGTTACATCTTTTTTTTACCTCACCCCTGAATAAACATTACATGTTTATTATAGCTGCTTACATAAAGAGTAAAACATGTTTGTTGGTTCCATATTACAGATGAAGCAAAAAAGACCATGTTGCTTTTGAATGTTCTCCTGTCTCTGAAGGTGTGGAGAGTCAATAAACATATGTAAAGGTTGGAAGAATATAAGGAGAACAGAATATGAAGAGTTAGGGTCTCCTTTGTGTCTGTGGAACATGCTCCCTAAATTGTTTCTATAAGATTAAAATTACATGTCTCTTATTTATCATTCTTTAAAAAGGTTAAGTCAGTTAATACATACATAACAGGACTTTGCATTTGATTGATTATTACATGGTGTACTGAAGTTTGCAGCTTCAGATCTTTATGATTTTCCAATTGGGGTTCCTGAGAACTACTTTATACCAAAAGAGACATATTATTATGTAGTTACAACCAAAGTAGTTCATGTAGGTAGCACCAGTTTGTCATTGTCCTGATTTCTTTCAGGTTTTCCTGAAGTTCAACATCATTCATGGCGCACAGAGCTAAAATAAAACCCTTTCAAAACTGGGTTTTGAATAATATTTGAGGGTGGAAGACTTTATCTGCTTTTGACCCATACTCCAAAGGGTTAGTACAGAGTGAATCGTGGAGTGAATAAATGAGAAACTTATAAGCATATCTTTTGGGCTTATTGCCATTGTTTTACTACAAAGTTGGAGAAGCTACCAAGACCCTTTCTGTAACTGACAACTTAATTTATCTTTCTTTTACCTCTAACAAACATATATGGACCCTGATGTTTGAAACATGCTTATCAGTTACATCAGGAGTGTGGTTTTTTTTCCCTTTCCCTTCCTTATGTAAGTTATTAGACTGAAGCATACTTAAAGAATATGTTTTATGAAGGCTCTTCTTTTATACCTGATTCAGGAATAATTTGTCATGTCCCTGCACATAATAATCTCCCCTTTGGGAATCCAGCCATTTTGACAGAAAGGAAGAAAGGGGTAAAAGATATTTAAGAGTGGGAATATTTCAGCTTCCATCACTGGTTCCAGATGTCCAGTTTTATTATCTGAATCAAAAGAGCAGGAGCAGGGATGTGGAAACAGGAGAATAGGGGATGAAGACATAAAGAACAATTAAATGATACAGCATTATACTTTTTGCAGTATTAGGCACTGTATTGCATACCCTACATATCAATACACAATAATTATACAAACACAATAATTATACAAACACAATACAAGCACAATAATTAGATCCACAGAGATCTTAATCATGACTATACTGAATGTATAAAGTTGTCAGAGAGCACAGCCATTCAGGCACGCCCTGGTGATGCTTATTCAGTCAGAAAATAATGCAAAATGCAAAAAGAAATGCCAAGAGTTGTGAATTAAAAACCAAGACAAAAGAGAATGAAGCTCTCTTAAGTTACAATCTTTCACTTAAAATCTTGTCCTAACAGTTTAAATGTATATTTAATGTGAATGAGAGCATTTTTAAAAGGAGCCTGTAAATAAAATGTAAGTTGGGTTTAATATAATGCATTTTATTTTTCCTTTTCTCTAAATAAAAAAATGAAGAACCTAGAACCTTAAATCTAAGTCTGATCTGGAATATTAACCAATGACAGTGTCCTCTGAAATTTGATTTGTGATATGCAGATTGAAGTAGTCAAGCTGAATGTGTGGATTGAAAATATCTTCCTCTTTATTTGGAAATTGTAAACATACTAGTCCTTAACATAGTTGTTGATTGAAGATTGTGGCTGTGAAAGAAAGCATAGGATTCCCAAATGTACATGAAACTTAAAGCTTCTAATTATTCCTGAACATGAATATATGGAAACATTTGTAATAGACCCACGTTTGTATAATATTTCTGACTTCTTACAGAGCCTTCCACATATGACGTTACTCTTGCATCCTATTACAGTTGTCCTCTTTCAGTTTTGACTTAAATAATGTATTTCTTAGGTTCTTGATAGCTTACCTTTCAGTAAAAAAAAAAAAATATTTTGAGAATTGTACCCATTTCTTACCAAACCCTTCAAGACTGACATTCGCACAGAAAGGAGAAGTCCTTAAAAACTCTCCTTAGTTGTATCGCGTAAACCATTTTGGTCTGACTGATCAATTCAAATCACCTAACCATGCTTGCATAACCAAAGTTGGGTAATTGAAGTGAAGCACCAACATTTTTTTTTATTCTATTGTTCTTGAACTAAAAAGTGAATGGGTAAAAATTTCCTCTAGTGGATTGATATAAATAACCATCTTAGTCACATTGTAAAAAAAATTGCTGTGTTAGTTCAAACAGAAAGCAGTTGTGAGGACAGATAAACATTTCAGTAAATTGTTAATTGTTTGGGTTAATTGTTTTCCTAAAAGTAAATAAGAGATTCTATAGAAACATACAAATTCTAGACAGCAGATGTGTTAAAGATAGGTATTTGTGTATGCATTTATGTTAAATTTCAGTAAAGAAAAACTAAGCAAATGTCTGCCTAACTTGTATTCAAAAATCTGGACAGCCTTTTGAGGAAGAGAGTGATGAAATTCTCAAGTTCTTACCCAATTGAGAAACTATCTTTCTAATCTACTACTTTTTTTCAGGTTATCTACCATGCCAGAAAGACTTTTGTTTGCTTTAATTATAACTGAAATCATGCTGTCTCTGCTGGCTGCAGAACTTTCTGGAACTGTCACTCTCATTTTCTAATTTATAGAAGTGCCAAGAAAGTATCTCCATTTCCCTCCTCTCTCTAAATTCGGAGCATTATCAGACTTCCACGCAGAGAGTACTTTGCTTTTGAACATGGCTGTTCTCCATGGTTGCAACTTCATTTTCAGAGTGTGCTTCCACATAGCTATGCAAGAAAATTATGTTAATTAGAAGTAAACCTCAGGAAAATTCAGAGTTTAGTTCCAAAGTACTTTTGAGCCTTCCTTTGTCTATGGAATAGGTAGGAGCTTTCAGATGACCAAGGTTTATTTGGTCGTTTATAAACCTTTTTTATATTTTTCACTGTTTTTCCTATTTACTTGTAAAGTAATAAGAATTTTCAAGCAGAACAAAATTCTTTCCTGTTTTCCAGAGTGAGGAGGTGGTGCTTTCCTTCTATGTCCTTTATCCATCCAAATCATATATTTAGAAATAATTCTGTAGTCCTCTTGTGCTTGCCACAAAATGAGCTGTAATGCTGACAAGCAGACAAGGATTAGAGGAGGCGAAAATTGGAAGAATTAAGCTGTACAAAAGTGGAAAGAGAGGCCATTAGAGCTGTGACAGTTTTGCAGTTTTGAGACCTGCAGTTTTCAGATTTCTTTTTCCTTAATTGAAAATTGAAAAAAATGACAAAAATGATTTCTTGCTAAGACATTCAGACTCCCAACTGTTCCAGTTTTAAGGTAACTCCAGCCAGGTAATACATCTATAAAGGCATGCAGTCAAGCTGTTTTGGTTTTGTTCTGGTAATACATGTGAGTATGTATTCAAGGTGTGGAGAGACATTATCAAGGGCGTTAATATGGGCAGTTGGGAGCCCTGAGCACAGTCAGCTCTCAGAGTATGCGCCTAAAATGGGAAACTGTTGCAGCTCTCCAGCCTTGTTGTGTTGTACTGTTGGACACTGAAAATTTGAGTTGAAGGAATATTCAAAATGGGCATTTGGTGCCTTTTTATGTTTCCTTTGACTTCTAAAATGAGACTGGTTGGTTAGGGAGGGCCCCACTCCATCATGTCCATGTACCACATAAGGATGCTGTCAGTTCATACGAGCATAGCAAATAGTTGTCTCAAGTCCTTTGGTTCTCTTCCCCCCCCCCCAACTCCAGAGAAATACGTACTGTAGAGGAAGGAGTTCATAATAAAGAAGTAGTGCTAAAAGGTGTTTGATAAACACCAGAATTAGAAGAAAAAGAGTACACAGTAAAACATATTGATTTGTTTTTGAAGCAATGTAAACCAGCATAGGCTAATTACACCCTTATGTCTGTGGTACTTACACAGATACTTGTTCAACAGAATACAATGTTGCTATGGCAATCATTTTGTTTGTCAAATGTTAAGTGAACTTCAAAAAAAAAAAAAAAACCTTGAAATGTTTTTTTCTGTTGTGACTAGTGTCTCCAACCCACACACAGCTGTTCTAAAATAGCTAATAGTCTAGTATATAGGATTCATATTCTAAACTAGCAGTAGCATCACTGCTGTCAGAGGTGATCTCTGCATTACTAGGTATCTGTGCGCTTGTCTGTGAGCACGAAGCAGACACTGTCCTCCACCCACACCGTTTTGCCACGTGCTAGGGACCGCTTGCTCGCGCTGCGTTGCGCTTGCCTGCCACGTTTTTGAGGGCAGAGGCCGTCTTCCCCATGTGCCTAAGATCCCTTTAAGAGCCTTTTGAGATAATTCACTTTTTCTTATGGCCCCAGTGGAAAGGCTGTTCTAGCCTGGCATTGTACACAGCTACAGGAAAGGCACAGTTTTGTGAATTTATGGTTCAGGGATGAAAGTGTAGTTTCTTTGGAGAAGCTCCTGTTGCCTTGCTCAGCTGTTTACACGGTAGGGTGGCTGTTCAGGTTGATGTATGGCCTATAGTCCCCTCCAGGAGTGGAGAAACCCTGAAAAGATCCACAAGTGCTGTTCACCTGTAGCTGTTACTGACAACATCTCTCCTCAGAGAGCTACTGCAGTGGGAAAGGATGAAAACTAATGCTTTGTGCTTTGCCTGATATTTTCTCAGAAACTGTGAATAGTAGTATGGATTTTTTTTTTTTTTCCCCTGCTGTCCAGGGCAACAGTTTGCAAGAACATACCTGAGAAATGCTGTCCATAGAAAGGACCTTCTTTTTCAAAGAAAATGTTACAACTCCATTTTTATGACTGCTCTCTTAAATTTTCGTATGTGAACAACATGCTTTTATAACGAGACAATGTATTGAGAGAAAGACACACTTTGACTATAGGATCTTCTGGTGGACTTTACGACAGCACAGTTAACTATCTGCTTTTTCCAATTCATGCATTTGTATACAATTATTTCTTCTTCTGCAACACAGCCATTTTGAGATGTGTGAGAGTGATGGTATTTTAAGAAGGAAGAAGTGTGAAGCTACAGCATAAATCCCTTATAAGCATTCTGCCCTTAATGGATCATATCCAGAATCCTCCTTAATTTGATGACTACACAGAAAACACTTCAGTGCTTTTGCTCCCTTTAAAATAATAGCAACTATGCCAGCACTTACTCGATTGCAGGACCATTTTTGACACTTTTATCTCCATGACTGTGCCCATAAATTCACAATTTGATCCTGAATTCTTTGGGAGGTGAAAGCTTTGTCTCACACAGAAGCAAGATCCTGCCAAGAAGTGGATCGACTAGAAAAAGAGGAGTTGATGTGTCTGTCTTAGGCGTAACTTGGACGTCTGCCTCTCTGTTCTGAAGATTGCAGTCCTTGCTCCAGACTGCCAGAACTCTGCAGAGAGCAGCTGTTGCCTGGATCTTGCATTTCTGTGAAATACCACCTTTGTCAGGGTTCCTGCAAGCCCTGGGAGTGCAGCCTGAAGCCAAAAGGGACGGCGCTCATATCGGGGGGATAGCTGCTGAGGAAAATGAGGGTTAAGTGTAAAGACAGATACTGCTCTTGAACTGCCAGAAGACTAAAGAGGTAGATAGAAAGGCAGAAAAAAGATCAGAAGTAGAAAATTGTCAGTGTTTGACTTCTGCAACTCCGATTTATGTTGTAACCCCACTGCATGGAGGTGAATAGTGATTGAGGTGGGCACAAACCCAGAACAGGAACAGACCTGCCAGCTTTGCCAAAAATGATGTATGCTTTGCGTGTGGTGATGGGGTTGTAGGGACAAGAATATGAACCTAAATTTCAGATATCTTGAAGTTTAGGCATATTATAAGGATTGCTCCAAGCTGTAATTTTAAGAGGAAGATACCTTGGGATATGATTAGAAGGGGACTTAATTGATGTGTTGGTTTTAAAAAAAAAAAAAAAAAGTTAAATGCATTTGTATGGTATATATGAGAAGCAAACAAAATTGTGCTGCCCAAGAAAGGCATAAGTGATCTCTGTTTTCCTGCATCCTCCCTTAATTGAACTGCTTAGAAAGCTGAATTTGGAAAAGCTTGTTTTACGTTGTGCTCTAAAAAAGAAATGCAGGTAGTTTGATTTGGAAAGGAAGCCTCGTAGAATTTGCATATGGTGAGAACTAGCAAGCTCTCAGCCTTATAATCTCCATTAACGTCAGTATCATCTGCAAGTCAAAGAGAAAACAGAAGAGGTGAGAGGTTTTCTTTAGCTAGGCTTAGCTAGCCTTTGGCCTATACCTACTGAAATCTTGGTCCTGCTCAAGCAAAATGCCATAGATTCCAGCACGGTGATCATTCCACTTTTAAAGCTTTGTATATGAAGGCTGGTCTAATGTGTGCCTAGAATTTGTGGGGGGAGAAAACCTGCACAAACTACCTTGGGCATCAGGCTCTCTCTGATTCATTTTACCAAGGAGATCATGCTGGATGGAATTTCAGCTGAGATTGGTCACACACAAGTACAGCCTATTTCTGTTGTCAGCCTTGACCTGACATGTTTGCATTTGAGAGGGAAGCGGTTGTCGGTTGCCTGCTGCTCAGGACAGTAGAAGAGCCTTTATGGTGGCTGATTTTTAAGGGTTCTGATTCAAGCTTCAGTAAGATAATCCTTCAGCACCAAAGCAAGTGTGATTCAAGGATTTGATGGTGTTGGGCAGGGCATTGGAGAGACCTTTGTGGTTTTACCAGAATGGAATTGTTAAGTTTATACTCTAATAATAGTAGTTTTCTCTATAGCGTGTTCCGTTTTTAGACTTCTCAGATGTTTGGATTTTCTTTCCCCTAACTGCTGTGATTTTGTTGCTGGTCAGACAGTTGTGCTTCTGAGACACTCCAGGTAGTCATATCACACTTGCAAATCCAGTGGAAAGCAAGAATAGTCAGTAGCAGATTACCCACAGCTTCTGGGCTTTGCAGAGATCAAATTAGTACAGACGAACTTTTTCCTGTTACTCATATCAGCAGTGTTGCCCAGGGGAACTGCAGACATCCCCAGCTTGCAGGTCAAATCTCTGTCTCTGCTGCAGTTTGAAGGCTATTGCCCTTCATCTTCCCTTCTCTCTTCTCCCTGCTCAGTCCAAGATGTTCCGCTAGGAAATCTATGCAATATGTTGGCAGTAAAGTTTTGAGTTAAATGTGGTATTTCTCTGATCCATTAGTTGTTCAGTCTGCGTTGTAAGTATCATTTTATTTTGGGAGCCTGAAGCTTTTGTAAACACCTGAAATGCTCTTTTGTAGGATAAAAAGGTTTTTTTGGGATTTAATGTTGCTTAACATTAGTATGACGATATGTGTTTTTCTTTTACTGAATTCTTTTTTTCTTAATTGATAGTTCTGGTTTTGGTGCATGTTTAGTGAAAACCTTGTTCCTAGGCTTTATTTAAAAAATATTAAAAAATCAGGAGTAGACCGGAATTACAAGAACCATCCCTTTCTCCCTTCAAGCACTCCCTCCGCCTCTTAATTCTGAGTGAACACAGTGGCTGAACTTCAAAGACAAATACTGTGTATCCCTCCATCCAGGCCAACCGCTGCCTTCAGCCACTCTAGAAAATATTGGAGTGACTTTCAAGTTTCATTACTTAAAATGCTGAAATGCTGAACTGGAATTTCTTCTGATTAACTCACAGTTTAAATGTAACTTTTTTTTTCCCTTTTTCTTTTTTCAGCTAAGACTTCATAATAATTTCTAAAGCCTATTTATATGCAAGCGAGGCAGACTTGTTGAGGAAAAAAAAGAGACTCATTGGGAAATGTGACTTGAGAGTGTACTTCTTCCTGAAACCTCAAATATTTATGATAAATGTTTTCAGTACTGGAAAATAAATTTTACACTTTTTTTTAGGAGGTTTTTTTTTTCATACAGCCCATTTATGCCTGTCTATGCAATGATATATGTGAGGCAAAGGGACTGACGACACATGACCTGCCTTTAATCTGAACGTGCAACAGCAATATGACTGCGACAGCATGTGTTTACTTTGAATTGTACAGCAGACAGCAGATATAACAGAGTGACAGAGACCGCATATGGGGTTTTCTCCTCCCTGTTACATTTAAACCAACAGCATTCTTGCATTCACTTGAGGGGGTGTTCTCAGATCTTCTTGTTTTGTTTTTGTTTCGCAGTAACATTGCAGGTTTGTTTGGTACTTAATGTAACTGGCAGAATTTCAAATGTCATACAGGAGGCTTTATCAGACGAGCTGTTAGCTGTGAAGTTGAAGACTTTGAATGCACATATGTGCACAAATAAATGGAGGCTGAGAGAAGAAAGATGTCTGTACAAAAGGATGGGTGCAGCATGCTTCAGCTGTTTGTGTGCGAGTACAGTTGGCAGAGCTTTTGTTTCTTTCACCATTATTCCCAATTACCATCATCAACCCCAGTACAGCAATGCAGGAAAGCTTTTTACATTTCTCTTCTGGACTAACTCATAGACACTTACAGCCTGTTTATACATAATATCTGTTCTGCAGGTGTGGTGGGTGCATTATAAGATGAAATACTATTCCATAGTGCTCAACTTTTGCTTACGGAGTGCCTTTGAAGAGGGTAGAGTGAGTGTAAACTACAGGACTGGGAAAAATTCATGTAAAACTTGTTATATATTTTACCACATAATTTGTATACTAATCTTTTAAAGTTTGTAGCTTGTCTCAAAACTCCCAGTTGGAGGAAACCAGGGAAATGGGAATGTGCTGGGAAATGAACCTGAAGATGACACAAAGAGAATCAGTTCTGCATTTCAATGAGCTAGTTGTCAGTTGTCTGTATTTCTTCTAATGGTCCTCTAGTCATGTTTTCTTTCTTGGCATCAAAAATTGCTGTTCATCTGATACTTCTTTTTTAAATTTGTGCCTGCATAATCTGCTGTGGATAGTGGACTCTGACTTTCATGGTAAAATATGATACAAATATCCTTGACTTGAGCAGAGATTATTCTTCTTAGTAACTCCTCCAGTTCCACACTGTGGTGATGCCCTTGAAATCTGGGATTGTTTCAGTACTTGACTTCTTAGCTTCTAGGCTCTTAAGAAATAATGTGATTAAGAGCTGGCTCCTGATTCCGTTGTCTTCACTGACCTGATTCGGTGGTGATGGATCAAGCTTTTCATGTACAGCATGCAAGAGTGAAATAAAGACTTTCAAACCATTACTTCTACTCAGTTAATGGGGATCACTTGAGACTAAATTTTTGTGAGGGGAAGCCTGATAGACAAGTGAGAATCTGAAGAAGGTCAAATAGGAAGAGCTAACAAAGCTGCTAATATAACAGTTTTGAATATGTCTGTAATAGTCCAATCTGGTATGAAAACATTTTGAAGCCAGCTTACAGGTTTTCATTATTACTATATAAGGTGAAAGTATTTTATTTTAAATGGCACTGTTTATAATCTGTCTTCTTCCAGTGTGATAGCAAATTCTGGAGAGCTGTTGGATTCTTAAATTCCAGCCAACTGACATATTCCATGCTTTTCTGCTCTGTGGAAGTCCTGTTGAGACCAGAAGCTGCAAGTGTTGCCATGTAAAGTAGTTAGGAATCCACATTTCCCATGCATTGTAGACTTGTGTCATATAACAATGAGTTATTGTAAGGGCTGACCATAGAAGAGCTTGTGTACTAGAATAACATGGGTAGTTGTACGGTAAAATTTCTATTAAATGTTTTTCATCAGAGGTTTGTTCACAGAGCAGTTGTTGCTTTCATTTCCAGGGTACTGGAATCTTATTACAGAACAGAGAATCTTAAATGAAATCTTAATTTGAAAATCCTCAGCTTATCAACCAGTAGTAAGTGCAGGTTGTCAGAGTTCAAATTTTGGAGATGTTTTGCCAAAACTGGAAGCTGTAAAATGGTACTACATACAATTCAAAGTTAACTATGCAACAGCAACAGCACATAGTGCTCAATAAGTAAGAACTTTAAAACACGATAAGGTTTTATATTGAAAAACTTGTGTTAGTGGTATTCATCAGGCTCGTTGAGGGATCTGCCCTGACTCCCAAATGCAGGTGTTGACAAAGTGGAATAAATAAATAAGATTAATCAAGATGTCTAGATGTTACTCTTCATTTTGATTAACAGTGGTGCTTGGCATAAATAAATCTCTATGATGATTTACTTTAAAATTATGTAATTTGTAGCTGAACAAAATTAAAATATCTAAGGTGGGTAAAGTGTAAATTATTATAAGTCTTACCAGACCAAACCTCACCTTTGGTTTTGTTAAACGTGCATAAGCAGTTCAGATAAATTGGCCTTGGTGAAGGCTCACTGCTTCTAAGTGTACTAAATTGTAATTTGTAACCTGGACAGGTGAGGCCTTGCCGCAGGGCTGCTCTGAAGAAAAAGGTGGAGGTTCATCTGCCCTGTGTCTTGCATTGTTCTCCCTTCTGAGAAATGTGAACGCTCAGTCTTCCGTTCTTTTAGTGGCATTCTCCAGGCTGTCAGTTCTATGGAATTTGAGGGTTTTCACAAAGGAAGAGTATTTTGTAGATGATAAAGCTGAACTTCTGAGAACACAAAACAAAAAGCTGTCCCTTTTTGTCCCTAAAAATATGCCAGGGAACAAATCACTCATCAGTGGAAATAAGTAGGACAAGAGCAAGACATTTCTGTAGAGATTGGAAAGAATCCTAATTCCAACCCCTACCGTTCTGTGATTCAATGCACTTGCCAGTTCAACCTTTTGTGTTCTTACCTCCTTCATGTAGGGTCTCTTTGCAAGCGTTGTTTTGCGTCGATTGTTCTTAGCTGTCTCGCCAGCTGTTGCCAAATCAATTTTCCTGTTTCTTCATATGTAATATCTATTCTTTCTTTTACTTTAGCATTTTACCTGTGTTTTGTTCGCCTGCGATCTTGATCAAGATACTAGAATTGTATATTTCTTAGGAACCCGTCTGCCCTGAAGGCGTATGTTACTTAGTGATGCAGACTTGATTCTGCGTAAGGCAACTGAGGTAGGGTTTGTTTAACCAGTCTGTTTAACATTATATCTCTGGTAAAAGTTGCAGCAAGGACAAGTTACAGAACATCATGTTATCCCACAGTGGGCAGAAGGGATTAATTTTTTCATTGCTTCTTTCATTAACTGAAACTTTATCTGGCTTAGCATGAATCGGTCTTAGAAACCTGCAGGCCTGCCTTGCCTTTGCAGTCCAGAATGTAAAAAAGACAAAGTGTCCCTGATTGGATCACTGTTAAGAAAAATCATTTATTTGACCTAATAACGTTGTCGGTGTCCTGTTAAGCCAGGGAATTGGTTTATTTATTTTTCCTAGATTATGGGAGGTTGTAACTGGCTGCTTGCCATTTCCTAAACGCCTGCAGTTTCTTTGTGCATACGTTTTATAGTTCACTGAACTAGCCCTACAAGTTCATCATCTTTGGTGCTACTATAGTATTCTCTGAATGTTCTTGTGTATGTTAAGCAGTCAGTGTTGGCTTTGAGGTGAGTTAGAAATTACGTCCCTTGGTAGAGACAGTGACCTGTTTGATTGGTGTGAATAGTTCATGTTATTAACAATAAATGCATCCACAAATGGATAATAAAGTTGCATTAATTTGTAAGATTCTATTAAGATACACAAAACTTTACTGTAAAGTACATACTAAGTCCCAAGAGCAAGGACCTTTGGGTTAAAATTTTAGAGGCATGAAGAACATCTCATAAAACAAATTATGTTCTGCTACAGTACTAATTATACCTTGGTTATAGGTATAATTTGTTATAATAAACCCATGTATCTTGGTTTTCTTGAATGCAGGTTAGAATGCACCTGCATGAATTTACTTCCAGAGATGTTCGAAGTGAATTAAAGATAAAAGTCTGTGTGAATCTTGATAGTAATTTTGTACAAGTACTGTTCTCATTATTCTTTATGAGCTGTATATACTTAGGCATTTTTACCTGACTCTTTTTTAGTGTTTCTATATGTTTATGTATTTTTAATGTCTTCTGGTTTCAAATAATGTTTCAAATAATCTGTTTCATCATCAGCTGTTATGGGAAAAGAATATGTGCTTGATTGAATTTGAAATAAAGTTCAGCCAAATTTAAATTATTTTAAGAGTCTACAACCTATAACCATCATGTACAAAGACAGAATTTCTAATTTGTAGGAGTTATTAACTTTGAAGTGGACATTTCTTTTTTCTGCAACTGCAGATTCTGCATAAATGGCATATTAAGTAAACTGAAAGTTTAATTATAAGGGGAAACTTAATTGAATATTTCTGTTTGATTAATAATAAAGAAGCAAGAACATCACGTTGATTTTAGACAAGCCACATAAAGGGTGTTGAAATACTGCTGTCAGTGAATTAAACGTGGTACAATGCTAAATGTGCTTTCTTTTGCTGTGTTTCTCATGACTGAGCATGGGCTGTGACCTTGCTGCTTTGATTTCTGCTGTATGTGGTATTAAGAGCATAGTCCAAGGCAGACAAGATATAGGTCACAAGGCTTTTACTGCAAACCCTCTCAGTTGGCTGCTGATATACTGTCTTCAATTTACTGAATATAGCACTATTGCCTGAAGGAGCAATACGACAGCTTTATTTAACTAAGTGGAAATGTACTGAAATGGTGAAAAGGCTGAGTATAGTCCTTTCCTCAAACTATCTGAGGGATGGAAGACCCAGCAATTTCAAAATCAGTGGGCCCAGTTCACTTCTTAGATAAAATAATGTGAATCCAGAATAACCACAGAGCTCAGTAAAATCATCCCATGGGGAAGCACCAAGCTGATGAACAAAATTGTGGTTTGTTTTTTGTTTTTTTTTTTTAAATATAACAGATTTTCAGCTTTCTTAATTTATTTAAAATTGAAGGCACTTAGAGCACATGTTTTTTTCCTCCCCCATTGGTCATTGCAAATTACTGAAAACTGCCTGTGTTCTTTCAGCCGCAGTGATCTCTCCAATGACTCCTTGCTGGGCTTTCTGACCAATAAACTATCTACTTCAGAGGAAGCTTGATCCACTGCCAGAGACATGTACTTTTCTCTAGGCAGACTATTTATGGCATGTAGCTCCCAGATGATTATAGTATCTCAACAAACGGTTGTTCCTGAACACACACGTTTAATGTATGTACGGGATTTTTTTTTTTTACCAGCGAAGATACTCTATCTAGTATTTTGATGTACAGGAATTAAAATACAAAATGCTACTGAAAATTCAAATGGGCATTGACAAAATATACCTACTAGTTACTTCACTGCACAAGGAACTTAAAATAAACCTCCTTATTTCAACAAAACAACTGTACTGTCTAACTTATAACTGGAAGTAATCAGTGTCAGGCTTCACATGTTGTATCAGATGTGGATCTCCAAACAGTGGTGTGGTGTGTTTTATAACACTGTTATGGGATATTGTTTCAATAATTAAGATAAATTCCTCCTAAGTAACCAAAACCACTTTTAAGTGCTTTAGTTTTTATCGCAAAAATTTTCTAACTTAGTACTTGGGGCTAACATCTCACGCAGTTACAGATGTAGATGTGGTGTGATGGGATCATACCCAACACAGTCCTGTATGATCTTTTTTTTTGACTCATTAGGCACAAAAAATGAATGGGGTCCAATTTATAACATTAAAAGAGATGAGGCACAGAAGAAAATTGGTTTTGATTTTGAAAATATTATTCAGCTTCACAGACTGGTGTTTGTAAATGGATGCTAGTTTTCCTACAAAGTTCAAGGTATTTCTGGAAATAACCATATTTAGTGGAGCATTAGCACTGCTTGATATTTTGATAAATGAAACTGCTTTCATGATGATGCTTTTGAATGTGCACCTTAGGAAACTTGTACTTGCTAGCATCTCTGTGTTATATCTAATCCATGTATCTCAACCGTGACTTTTTGCTGTAAAAAAAGAAATAGAAGCCTCATAATTCATCTGAAATACATGCCAGGACACCCAGTGCATGAGAATAGCCTGATGGTGCTGCATGTGAAGGAGGAGGAGCTCAGTGTTTCAGTAGGGGATTGAATGTTTATTGTGGCAAATAGATCATTTTAAATTAGTGTTCCGTACATTTAGGATAGAGTATATTTTTACTCATGAATTAATTGCCTCTGACCACAATTCAAAAACCCACTCTTAGGCTTAGCAATGAACACTTCAAAAAAGTAAATTAATATTTTCACAGGAAAGAAATATACTTTATTATAGAATCACCTACTATTGCCACTATAATTACAACTTTGTCAGTATTTCTGTGAAAAGTCTATTTTTTGAGGGGTTTTGGAAAAAACCTCTTTCATAATAAGATGCAGCGTAGCCTGCAGCTTGGCAGGCAACGTCTGCGCCTGAGGTCTGTCCTGCGCTTAGTGCTCTGAATAGACGTTTGACTTTTCTCCTGGGAAAGGTCGCACTCGAGTTGTTGGGAGATTCGTAGAAATGCTGACTTTTCTTTGTAAGAAGCCTTTTTATTATCTTAAGCAGGGAACCATCATGCCTAGGATGCCTTTAACAGAGATCTTTTCTTGCTGACAGTATCTGTCACTGGAATCTGGGTCGTGCCCTTTGCTGCAGGGCTGGTGGTGGCAGAGCAGAGGCAGAACTGGCCTCCCCTTGCACCCCCAGCTGGTGGCTTTGGGGGCCTCTGCAAGTTGCTCACGTGAGAATGACCCTAAAGCAGGGTCTGCTCACTACAGGGGATGGCTGCTGCCCCTCAGGCCCTGTTACATATTTCTATTTCTAGCAAGCACTGGGTTTTCTGTTAGGAACTTCTCACCTTTAAATCCCAGCACCTTCTAATAGAAAGCACCTGAAATGTACAGAGCTTTCTAGCTGGAGCTTGCATCCTGCATGTGCTAAGGCACATTCTCAGATGTTTCCATGTCTAAGAACCCTAATTTTGAGTGTCATTGGCATCTGTGTGGAAGAATACAGAAAAAAGGCCCTAGAAAATACTGCCTCTGTACTATAAATCTGTTCCATGAATGAGGAAAAAGTAGAAAGAGTTTTCCATTAAAACTATTTTATTTCCTTGCTTTCCTTACAAAGATGGCATTTCTCAAGTAGCTACTTACTGCTTTTTAGCTTAAAAAACTACAAACTGTTGCTGTATCCACTGGCACAGGGAAGATAAATAAGTCTGTCTAATTGTACTTTCCTCAATAATAATGTATATACATTAAAAAGGGTAGTAGTCAATGCTGTAAATTACAAAATTTTAATTCAAATTTCAAAGTTAGTTATTAGTCCAAGAGACCTATTTAAGTTTGTGAGAAAATTGGAATATATTAAGTGGACACTATTTGACCACACTGAATTTCTGCTTTAAAATGGTGACTTTAATTTTCATCTCTTCTTCAGTTGACGGTCTTGACTTTGTAGTCTGTAATGGCCTTATGTTTCCCAAGAAGCTCTTTTGAAATGAATAGAATGAGAGCTGAAGTAAAAATTAGGTTAAATAAATGAGATGGAAATCCAGACCTCCTCAAAGTAAGATTACTGGCAGTATTGACAAACTCATATTGTGAGAGCCCTGATGTCTCCAAATGTTCTTGTAATATGAGCAAAATTGAAAGCAGGGAAATAATAATTAGAAATTTAAAAAAAAACATTGATCGTCACTTCTTTAATCTGTGGTAAAGCAGGCAAATTTTAGTGATCCAAGAGAGTTTGTCAGGATAAAAATAGGCACAAATTAGAAAATTTATGGATTGTAGGATTTGTAAAAAGAGAAGACCAATCAGGGAATTCTGAATAATCAGCTAACCCAAATGTTATTTTGTTTTGGTTTATAATTGATAAACCTGCTCCCATTGCTGGGATTTGGTCTCATTGAAGAGCCTAAACTAAATGGGAAAATTGTGTACAGCTATCCTTCATCTTTAATAAAGAGTTTTAATTTGTAGTGTCTTGTAAGCAGGGAGATTCATGTCTGTGTCCTGCCAGGAAATCCTGTTTGGTGCGAGGGTCTGGGGAACTCTAATACAGAATGGAGACTTTCCATCCTTGCCCGCACTGCTGTATCCTGGAGTTAATTTTCTCACAATTTCTACATTGGCCAAAAATTTCCAAGTGTGGGATCATCTTGATGATGAGATGACAAATTAAAGACATCAGGACATTTCCTTTGTTTTCCTGTGAAACTGTGTCCTGCTTACTGGGAGCAAAACAGAGTGTCTGAGTCTGAAACGTTACCCACAGGCTTGTTCAGAAGGAAGGCTGAGTAAGCTCAGGAATTTCTTGAGATTGTTTTTTCACTCTCAGCAGGCCTGTGTTTCAGTGCAGAAGCAGCCTACCTTCTCTGCAAACTGCTGAAGAAGAGAGAAGGGAAGAAAAGAGGTAGGAGGAAGGAAATAAAAGAGAAGGAAAAATAAAAAAGGGAAAAGAGGCAACAAGCCTCTTTCTGTGGGCAGTGACTAAGAAAAGAGGAAGACAAAACAGAAAGAAGAGAAAAGAAAAGAATCTTAACATGACAAACCAAGATAAGTACAAAAAAACGAAGCGATGAAAGGGTATGGCATAGAAGTAAAAAGGATATGGTGCAGAAAAAAATCCAGAAACTCTCAAAAATGTAATCAATGAACTAAATTTCCAAGTCATGTAATTAAGTAGAACTTATAATAAGGCAATCAGACTGCAGCACCTTGGAGTTATCATCATGATGCATTAAAAAAAAAAGTTTGGCTAGAATTGGTTTCTTTTTTGTTCTAACTGCAATGCTAATGTGAGTGGATAAGGTGACAGAGAAGACTGTCTTCAATGTCTCTTTTTTCATGGTTTTCTAAAGTCTTTGTAACAGTAATTTCAATAAAACAGAATGACCGTAACTACGTTATTGTTTGATGAATCTAATCACCAATGAGGCAGGCATTTCTGGGAAGACGCGTGTCCTAGTCAGTCCCTCCACATCTGGCTGCACGCTGTGTGGTGCTGCGGGGATGCAGGTGGCCTGGCAGGTCCTGTTTGGGAAGCTTCATCCACATAGACCGTGGCAAAGTCTGGAGCGAGCTGTTGGCGGTGGGATGCAGAATAGCAACACTGCAGTATCTGGAGGAGCCTCACAGGAAAAGAAAGCCTAAATAATAAGGGGTTTGTTTGTTTATCTTCTAATTCATTTTTTTTTTAGTAGTACTAGTAGAATAGTTTTGATTAAATCCAGGAGCAGCTCCGTGTTACTGTGCAGTGAGGTGGCAGTGAGGCAAAAGAAGATGCAGTGTGTCTTTGAGAGCAAACATATTCCATCCTGTCCTGGGGATCAGAGGGGTAGGGCATGGAGAGGTGCTTCTGCTTTTGTGAGCTTTGGTTCAGGGAGTGAAGAAAGAGGAATTAAAATTCTTCCACCTCTCCATCAGAGATCATTACGTGTCAGACATCCCAATGAAGCAGTTCTTTCTTTCTGGAGAGCTAAATGTGAAGTTATAAAGACATTCACAAGTACAATTTTCCTCCTCAATTGATAATGGCATTTGAGTGTTAGCAAAAAGAATGTTAATGAGTGATTAAAAGTGGGCATAATTTAGTTTTTAAAAGTCCTACCTGCTCTTCACGATTTGCAGCATGTGTTTAGATATTAGTAAAGCTTAATCATGATCATGAGGAAAGGATTTTAACTCGGAGGAAAGGAAATCCTAGGGAGGGAATTTAATTGCTTTATTTTAGTGATTCCCTAAACAAGGCAGGTCTCATTCATGCTGTAACTCTTGCTATAGAAAGAAGATGGGCTGACTCTAGATTATGATGGTGACTTGGTGGTTTCCTTAAAGGATGTTCAGAATCTCACAGAAATTATGGGTGTGATGTGTCAAGTGCATAGTAATGCTTGCCATTAGGACGAGGTTGGCAGGAGCTCGGAATATATGATTATAATGGTCACTTTTGGCCTTAAAATAAAAAAGTATAATGCTGTTCTCTTTATTCGTATCTGGCATGGGAACTCTAATTTCTGAGCTCTGTTTAGTCCTCTAAAATACCAGAAACTGGATATCTTTTCCAGTTCTATTTATTGCCTGTGTAGAAGTGTGTTTTCTAAGCCCTTAGTAGTACATCTTGAAATCACAAATAATCAGTTTGTACAGCTTATCCTTACTTCTAATCCTTAAATTACACTCACTCTCTAGCTAAAATCATTGAAGGTGGCTTTCATGAATACAGGAGAGCACAGCTCTGTAAAAAACCATTGCAATTTATGAAGAAAGCACTTGGCAGAGAAAATGTGTAATGTAAATGGCCAGTGCTACCTCCCCATTCTGTACATCTTGAGGAGTATGTTTATCCTCTGGTAATGCCGGGTAAAAAAGCAGAATTAGTAGTTAATTAAGGTACTGTTAAATATGAATAAGGCTGCCATCATCTGAACTTGTAACAGAATAAATGGAAGAAGACAAAACGTTGGTTGAAAATGGAACATTAAAACTTCTAGGGCTAATACTTCGGTGTTCAATAGCTTGTGCTCTCTTTTGTCATAGATTAAATAAAGACTGATACCACACCTGAATAGTAGCATTTTATACTTTTTTTCTATGAGATAAAGTGTTTATAGGAATCCAGGCCTAACTTACATGTAATCAGAATATTTTATGAATATTTAATTTCTACATGTTTCAGTCATCTTCAAATTTATTTTGAAAAACACAGCAATGCTTTTTAAAAATGCTGTAAATCTAGGGAATTTTTTTTATACTAAATGGGTGATTTTAAAATTTTGGGGGTTTTTTATGTGCTCTGGAAGAATATAAGAATAAAAGAATCATCCAGGGCTTTTGTCATGCATGTAAGCACAACAAGCTTTATAGTACTACGAATATAAGAAAAAACTACTAGTATTTTAAAGTAACATTTCCCAACATTTTCCTAATTTTATAATTACCTCAGCTCACTGAAATCGTTACCATGAACTTGTTGGTATTGGCAATTATATATGGACTACTGGTAAACATTTGAACAAAAAAAAAAAAAAAAGGATGTTTGGGCAGCTGACAGAAGACACAGGAGGCAGACTTTTCTCAGAACAACTTTAGCCCAGGTTCCATTTTAATCCCAGGTGTGCCATTGAAAAGGCTTGCGCAGGAGGTTATGTGCATTTGTGGGTATGCATAAAGGAGTATACCTGGTAAACATAGGATATGTCAGGTATATGGCACTACTTTTCCCTGTTCTTACTGCAGGAGAGAGTCAGGCCATACTTGAGCCTAGATTCTTAGTAAAATTGTGTAATTCTCTTCTTCCAGGCATTCGTTATTGCATTTAAGATATTTCGGTTCACAATAAAGGCAAACAAGCATCTTGGGCATGGTTATCACAGTAATACTTTAAAACACAGAATGACTTTTACATTTTTTGCATATTCCTTTCATCTTCTGCAAAATGGGGAATATCCTTTATTACTGTGAGCACCTATGGCAATTCCACATCTTTCTCTTTGATTTCCTAAGATCATAAGAATATGCAGAGACTGTTTTATATAATGGTTGGTTTAATGAGTACGGTGTCATCAGAGATGAAGCTTCAATTTCTCTGCAGCTACTAATGTTGCACTCTTAGAAGACGGAACATTAAATATATATACACAAATTCATTTTTCCCATTTTTCTTTCTTTTTTGTAGTTGTTTATATCATTATTTTCAGATGTGCCCAAAATAAAATAGAAACCTCTAAAAATAAATTGAATGACTTAAGTAAAAGTAGTCTAAAAAATTTGTAGCAGATTGTGTCCAGTGAAGGACTGCAGAATACGTGTAGAAGTGAGTGTATGCATGTATGTCTTTAGGGAGGCCTCCTCTCTCCACATTGTCCTTTCCTTGAGAAAAGGATTCATAAATACAATTTCCTTCCTTCCTCTGTGGAAAAAAGGATGAGTTTCTTACTCCAACCCAGGCAAATCTGGACTCTTGTTTTGTTTGGCTCAGAGCCACAGGCTCGCAGACGTGTGCAGGATTTAACACAGGTTCAGCTAACCCTGAAGAACCAGTGCTGCTGCTGGTGCTTTAAGTCTTTCGCTGCTGTGCCACACACTGTCGGCTGTCCTCTTCTGCCACTTCAGCAAGAGTTTCCTGTATTTGTTCTCAGAAATGTCAGAACTGTTTTTCTTGAAGCCTTCAGTAATAAGGAAAAGCAAATCCAGTGCATTTTGGTGAAAGGCCCCTGTACTGGGGAAAAAAAAAAAGTCAATGAAAATATTAATGTTCAAGGTCTGTCAGTCCTCAGCATGTTTCAAGAGGTACCAGCAAACTGTAGGTACAGGCAAATATTATATAAAGCAACTTCTACACCTTTGTAAAATATTTAAGTATGTTTGAAATAAAGTTGTTCCTTATAATGAAGAATAAGTAGTCAACATACCTGCTTTACTTTATTTTTCTAAGTTTGAAGAGTCTTTTTAATTTGAAATCAGATGCAGATTGTTTCTTGTCTCAGTGTAAAATTAAAAAAAAAAATCAAATATGGGCAAACCCACAGACCTTATCCTGTTCATAGAGTATTTTTTCTGCTTTCCTTTCAGCTCTTTGTAGAATCACTCTCTGAGTGGATTTAATTCTGAAAAGTTATCAACTTTATTGCATAACTGTGAGAGATGTTTCTCTAAATGTCAGGTATTATCAGAGCACAGCACATTTAGAACTCAGTCTGTATAACCCCAAGGTTATATGTATTTAAATCTGACTTCCTTACATTTTATGCAAGACAGAATATCTCTATCTAAACAGGCCTGTGACTTTTTTTCTTTTCCATTAGTTGCCATACTTTAAAATCGGTAGAAAAAAACCCCCAAAAGCAGACCCATGAGGGCCAGAGCTGCACAAAGCATTGACATATCGAGGTTGTAGGTGTTTACTTATCTGTAAGATACAATACTGTGTTATTCATTATGCCAAAAAATACCTCTTCAAGAGCAGACTAATTTCTTCTCTGCTAAGGACTGACAAAACAAGATTTAGTTATTTATTATTATAAAGTCTTCCCATGTAGTATTATAAGTTGCCTGGCTTCAAAATAAATTTGCACAGAAAGATGTGCCTATGAGAGTCCAGTTTAGAATTACTTGCATCTTTGAAATGTCCACGAAGTGACTCAGGAAGCTCTCCTGAGGTTGGCTTTGAAATCAGGGAGAGCTAAATTCAAAACAGGCTGGAGGAGGCAGATCTGAACCACATCTGTGGTGCCCAGACTAATCATTGCCTGAGCTGCTTCTGCCTGCTGTCTCCAGCTGAGGACCATGCTGCATGCTCTGTCTTTTGCTGCCGCGGGTTGTGAACCACAGCAGGAGCCCTTGAAGTCCTTCTCCTGTTGGGTGTGTGAGTGGTGGTCTCTGGGCTCAGTAGGTCTCTGGTGCTGCACATCTTCAGATCTCAGCAGGCAGGGAGGGTGACTGCTGGAGGCATGGAGAAAACAACCCTTCCTGGGTACCCGGGTGCTTGTGGCAGCTGGCGGGTGTAGCACCATGGTTGCCACCTTCTTGAGCAGCATCTGAAAGGGCAGCAGTGATTGCTGGGGCATGGTATGTGTAGGTACAGTGAATAGTGGTCTGAGGATGTTCAATAGAGGAGACCAAAGAGTTCAGCTATTGGGGATATCAGCTGTAATTTATGTGTGATAGCAGAGCAATTTAGCACCTGTTTCAAGGTGAATTTCTTTTTTTTTTTTTTCTCCTCCTGTGTGTGAGGAATTTTATGTAAAAAGGACACCTCTAGGAGTAGTCAATAACAGAGTTTCTTCCAGTAATTCTTTTTCCCCCAGGGCTGTAATATTGGGTTGCAGCCTAAATTTTGCCTGTGATCCACTTTACAAACCTGAGTTCTATTTTACATCTGGCTCTTAAATGATACTGAAAAAGGCATTCTGTATCCACATAGGATTCCAGCCGAAACTAATAAAAAAAATTTGATCATATGATGCAGTTAAATATTTAACTTCCATCTGAATCTTGATGCAGCGGTGCTTAGCTGAGCCACAGCGTATGCAGCACAGTTGCTGTAAGCTGCCTGACTGGCCTATAGTTGTAGAGCAATAGCCGATTCTTTTTCTCCCCTTGTTCTTTTCTTTGCGGTATATTGAAGCAGCACCTAGAAACCAGGCTCTTTCCTGTTTCCATGTATCATCTCCTTTGTTTGTTCTTCCATGGGCCTTGCTGGAAGTCTGGAGGAAATGTGTGACCCAAAGAAAGAAACAAATGCCTTATGCTTAACTTTGTACAGAAATAGAATAATGGGAGCAAGTAGAGAAAATTAGACAAATACCATACCCAGGGATGTGAAACCCGTGTATGAATTGCACTGCAGATGGTGGCCCTCTGGGCAGGGTAGAGGATGCATAGGAGAGCACCGCACGTCCCCACCTGGCACCTTGACTGGCTCTCCCACAGTGCATGTGAAAGCACGAGAGGAGGAGGAGGAGGAAAAAGGGAATTTGTTCACTCAGGTTTTGTGTCAGCATGTAGTTATGGCATGGCCAGGCCATACAGGACCTAGCATCTGGGAAGTTCCCCTGGGGTGACTGCGTGAATGTGAAGAGTCATTAGAAGTAATTCAACAATAATGAAAGGAAAAATGAGGAGAAAGTCAATCTGTATCTTGGAGACAGAAGGAAGAGCTAATAACAGTGAAGGCTGAAGTGTTGATTGTCTGTTTTGCTCCAGTGTTCAGTAGCAAGGTTAGCTGTGATCTGATGGTTAATGCATTTAACATCGGCAACAAACGGGTAAGAAGTTAGCTTGAGATAATGAAAGAAAAGGTCAGAACCGCTTTCCTGGCCCTGATAAAAATTGCTGTAGGGAAGGAGCTGAGGCAATGTAATTGTGATTATTTGTTATCTGTGAAGAGATATGGAAGATAGACAATATCCATAAAACTGAAAAGAACAAACAGTGGTCTTCCTCAAAAAGAGACTAAACAGGAGATTCTGGGGAGTCTTAGTGGAGGAAGGGAGGGAGACGATTGATTTTTTTTGGGGGGGGGTGGGGAGTTAAAGTTGAACTGCTTGAAAGAGCCTAGAAGTTAACAACTGCAGACATGCATCTGTGAAGTTCCAATCATATCAAATCAGTCTAATGCCTCTCTGTAATTGGACAAAAAGCCTGGTGACTGCATAAGGAGTAGCAAGTGTGGTATGTCTTTCTTCCAGTAGAGTCTTACCTGCTGTTTTCCATGGCATTGCACTAGAGAGCTGAGGAAGCATGGTCTGACTGGGACCACCATAAGTAAAAGCAGATTGTAGTTCTGTGCTTAGAGTGAATGCTGGCAAATAAATGGTTCACTGTCAGAAAAGATGGATTTATGGTTCATAGGGCTCTGGCCAGAGATCGGTGATATTTAACATTTTCCTTAATGATTTGGATAATGGAACAGGGAGTAAATTTATTTAAACTTGCAGATTATACCAAACTGCATTACTGGCAGCCTCGGGGACAAGGTTAGAATTGAAAACTGTATGAACAAATTGGAGAAGTGATTTGAATATGCAGGTTATAATTCAATAGCTACAAAGGCAAGCTCTTACGCTTAGTTGGGAATAAATCTAGTAAACAAATACACAATAGGCAGTGCATTATAGACAGTAGTATTGCAGAAGAAGATATAGGGATTACAGCAGGTCACAAATTGAACACACAAAAATAATGTCCTACTGTTTAGGAAAAAAAAGGAAGTATCACACTTCAGTGTTTAAGCATGTGTTTTCTGTAGGGCATGTGAAGTTCTGAAAACATTATTTACATTAAAAAAGAATAGGGTTTCCTTAGCCTCAGCAGGAGAAGGCTGGGGATGTAGGTCTTCAAGTATGTAAAAGGTTTCTGCGAACAGGAAGATTATAAACTGTTTTCTTTAATATGCTCTCGTGGTAGGAGAAGTAACGATTAACTTGTAGCCAGGGAGATTTAGTTCTGAATGAAGAGAAACCTTTCTAGCTCTAAAAGTAGTCAAAAACTGAAATAAATTTCTTAGCTTGTAGAGTTTCCACCCTTGGGCACTCTTTGTAATCTGGTTAAACCAGTATCTTCTGTCTGCTTTGGGGGCAGCTCATTCTGTCTTGAGTGAGGTGAGAGTATGGCTGATTCTCAGCTAGGTTTTTCTATCATTTTTGCATCAAGCATTAATATTTTGGATACTTAATCTCATACTACTTACTATTACAGTCCCTTACTCTGTTTCAATGCAGAGGATAATCCAATAACAGAGAAAGTCTATTTACGCACATCTTTGAGGCTTAACAAATTCCCTTTTCCTTACTAATTGCAAAACCTGTTTAAGTTGCATTAAGTATGATCAGAATGTTGATCAGCTCTTCTGCATTAGCAGGCAGGGTTCTAAGATTCTAGTTTCTTTACTATGCTGAGCACTCTTCTTGCAATAGCACATTAGAGAAAATGCATATTAAGACAAATCTGATACAGCATGGAGACAAACCACATCATGATTGGGAAAATTAGGTAAATAGGAGGAATAAAAAAATTGCCAAAATAAGTTATTCAGAAGATCATGAAGTAAGCAGTCTTTGCCTTCAGATATAAACGGAAAACTGAATTTAAAGCTAATCTGTAACAATAGTTTTTAAATTTCTTGGTGTCTGCCCTACTGAAAAGTAACATAATTTTCTATATTGATAGAATGTTTGTATTTGTGAATGATAAGGTTTTTTTAATTGGCTCATATTTTTTTATTACTAGCAAATATTTAGTTGAAGTAAAATGAAGTTGCACATGAAAACTCCACTGAAGAATGTCAAGTTCCAGGCACTTTGGGGTTTTTTTTTTCTTTTCCAAAAAAAGGTGTGTTTTTCAGTTTGCACACGGCAATTTAGGACTCAGAATTAAATGCATGCTGATTTAATTAGACAAGGAATTATTTGTCAGTGTTAGAAAATTAATGATAGCTTGTAGCTTACTGCTAAAAAGCTGTGGACAGAGTAGTCTACACTCAAACCACTTTATTTCTTAAAATGTATTATGGAATGTAATGCAACACTTTGTGATAAAAATATTTGAGAAGATGTAATATAAGTAAATGTGTTATTATTAGTATGGAATAAAATGGATAGCCGTGCTAGATACAGTCTTGCTTTACAAAGTATTACAATGTCTTTATCTCATCTTTGTAGTTCAGAGTTACAATCAC
>WEKW01028005.1:167-34377 GCA_013389905.1 Sula dactylatra
ACTAGGTACAGCTTCTGATTATTTTTATTACAAAAGAAAACATTTATTTATTCCAATACAATCTTTACATACAGCCTCCTAAGGAACGGCAGAACCGCCTCCCATGAAACATGATACAGTTTATTATGGCTTTGTAGACTGAATGTGAAATTGTTCCAAAAATACCTCTGTCCTCCTTTTTATGACATAATAAATTACAATAGCTTATTAAAGTAAGTTTCAATATATTACATATAGGGGGAGCAACATGCATTTTCTACCAATCTTTCAAAAATGTTTTCACTCCTACTTTCAAGGACATGCACCTAAACATTCAGCAGCAAGTTTCACGTTTTACAAAATACAGGTCAAAATGTACATAAACTCAGTTAATGCTACCAAAATCAGAAGGCTATGACAAAGAGAGATGAATTATCTGCCTCAGTAAATTTCACCAAGGCACAGCACTGTGGTAGTAATATTTTTTTTAAGTTCTTACAAACATATAAAGAATCCTATTTCATGCACAACAGAAAATAAGAGGAATTTAAATGGTAGTAACAAAGAACCACTAATAGAAGAAGTGAAAAACTGGAAAGTCTATATTTAACTTGGTGCTCAGTCATTAGAAAGGTGCCCCATAACGACCATATGTTACTCAAATATGTTATCACACCTACAATTTCATCATATGTCTCCCAAGAAATTAATTAGCTCTAACTTTTTCAACTTTGACAAAAATGTCTGCAGTAAGTCAGATTACTAGCTGTTGCAAATGCTTCAAAATTCAAAGCTTGCCTCAGCTTTTATTTAACCTTTTAATTACAATCATTGAATAACATTTGGAAGGCAGATGTTCCTTTTTTTGCATATGTAGTTAATAACAAAAAAGACCATTTATTTTAAATTAGTATTACTTTTTCAACTACAAAAATGCTATGAAGACAGTCATCATTTTATACAGCAACATTAAAATATCTTAACTGGATGTGGAATAACCTGAAGAGAATGAATTCCAATAAAAATCACATAGTGGGATTCATTTACCAAAAAGACTGGGAGCAGATTAGGACTCAGCTAATCGGAATATACCGAAGCAATGCAGAAAAGCTCAACTTTCAGCTGCTACCTCAGTTCACAAAAAATAGTGAGAATTACATTCAAGATTAACACGGGCATGATGAGAATTGATTGATTCCATGTTTTGGAACCAAATAAAATACAAGGGGAAAAAATACTAACCTGAAGTTATTTTAATACAGGCATACAGGCAAATTCTAAATGTTTTTACCACAAAACACTCTGAAGTTTCAGTCTTAATATCAACAAAAATTAATAAAAAACCAAATTAACTTTACAACCTATACTTCCTCAATTGTTAAAAAGTATTAGGCACATCAGTATATAGCTCTGAAGAAAATTAGTACTTCATCTTAAAATCAAACGTATGCAAATAAAGAGGTTACATCACTGTTGAAGGGTTATGAAGGCTTGTATTTAGAGTTTGTTGAGGAACGACTCTATAAAGCTATTAACCTTGCACAGAAGTAACAAATAAAGGTTCAATGAACAATCAAAACTTTCCATAAAAAGGGTAAACCAATAACGTTTTGACCAACTTTTTCTTAGGGTAGCATGATGTAACATGTCACCACAAAAAGTAAAACAAGTAATTCAATACTTGATTATTTTCTCCTCCAAGCTCAGAGGAAAGTTCCTATCACTTCATCCACTGTTGAAACTACCCTCTATTACGGGACTTTAAATTTAACCATGCACGTACATGCATGAGCACACATATGGAAACACTATAATGGAATACATTTTTGAACAGGTCTGAAGATAGCTATGTTATTCCTGTGATAGTCTACAAATGTTATAAACCTAAGCTACCAAAGTTAAGCAAAAACTTAAGATAAACCCATTCTTTTTAAATTGGGGGGGGGAGTAATCACATTTAACAAACCCTAACTCTGTGTGCAGTGGTATCATAACTGAATTACAAATGAGGAAGAATGAAAGAACAAAAAAGTATGCCCCAAAAGGAAAAATCATTTGAAAGCTCATTTGGGTCTACGTATTTTGAAATACTTTAATCCAGCAGCTACAGCTGTTTGGAAGCATTCATTCAACTGCCTTTGAGTACCTTTATGCTTATTTCATTCTAACTTTCCACGAGATCTTCTGTATTCTGGAATTGCTAGAAACATAAATTATTGATGCGGATGTTGAACTTTAATTTCTTCTTCTTTTATTTTTCTCTAGAAATGTCTATATTCTCAAATAATAAGGTGTCACTATGCAGTATCTCTAATTAAATCTGCTACTGTGTAGCTGGGTATACAAAATATAATGGGCCAATTATAGTAAAACATTATTATATCCAAATATAATTTCTATAGTGTCAAATATACAGGGACAATACGAGACTACAAAACTGACTTTAAAATAAATATTCAAAATATTTACAACATAAAAAGAAAAATTCATGCATGAAAATTCATGAGTACAGCTGTACTATAAATAAAATACGAAGAAATCATACATTAAAAATTAAAAGAAAAAAAATACTGTCTAGACAAGCTCTCTAAAACCAGTAAACCATTACTATTGCCCACCCCATAACTCATTCAATCCTACATTATAATTCCAAGTAGCTTTTCTAAATGTCTTCAGCATTGAAACTAAATCAAAATGCAAGTTTTATCTTTGTCTAGAAGAAATCTAGAAAATATTAAATTTAGAAATGTTGCTGTGGTGTCTCAGAGAAACTACAGTTCAGCCAACATATGCTCCAATTTTCTCTTTGAGATAGCTTCTGCAGTAGAATTACATTTTTCATAAGACAGTGCAATGGAAGAGCAAAAGAGGTGAATGAGGTGAATTACAGAAACACAGTTTTGCCAGAAAGCCCGGCCAACAAAAGAGACCAAGGAAATTAGGCGCTTAGATAACAACTCTATTTCTTTCCCCTACACCTTTTAAAACCAGCAGCTGATATCATCTAAGTGTGACAAAAAGCAGGCATCTCTGGTACATTCCCATAAAATTCGTGAAAGCAGACACCCGTGTCAAAAGGAGGGAGAGATGTGTAACCGGTTGGGCAGGAGGAAAATCCCCAGTAGGAGATGATACATTATTGGACAACAGAAGACTCTGCACAGGAGAGGTCAAACACAGGCACATACACAGGAAAAAGCTTTAAACCAGCCACAGCTGACAGTGGGGCACAAGTCTGCAGGGAGCCAAGCCCCATCCACCGCAGCCCCTGGGGGCTCTGCAGGCCATCCCAACCTGCTCCACCCAGCGGCTGAAGACACCTACAGCCCATAATGATTTGGGGGTAACTGTCCTCAACACCAAAAGCCAAACTAACTGGACCATCTGCAGGCAGTGTTTCAGCATAAGTTTTTACTAGTTTTTAAAAGTGTTCATCCTATGTACTGCACTTAGAAAAAAAAAAAAAAAACTTTCCAATCTAAAAAAAAGAACTGGGATGAAAATCATGTACCTCTGCATGTTTCTACTTGAAACAGAAAACTGAGTTCACAATGTTTTTCTAATAACCAGTCTCCAAACACTTCAGTACAGGTATAAAGACAGGAAAGTTGCTTCCCTGTCCTCAATGGATAGGTGTTGATTCAAGTCTCCTCAGGAATGTTCTAAAAAAGTAGATGACACCTCACTTTGATAGAAATCATACCTACCTTCAAAAGAAATCCTTATACAGGCATGTTTTATGTCCTTAAAGTGCTTTGAAGGTAACACAGAAATAGCTGTGTTACATTTAAAAAAAAATCCTTTTAACAAACTTATTTCTAAACTGAAATTTTGTGTGCTAAGAATATCTATATATTTTAAAAAGCAAATTTTAATGTTTACCATGATTACCTAGTTCCCTTTTTTTTTTTTTTGAGGTCAGCCACACAAAGAGGTACAACAAAACCCAAAGAAAATCAGTTGTGATTCACACTGCTGTAAGCGTATGAACACGCAAACCAAAGTTGGTATGCAAGCCATGTGTTTTAAATGGTAGCACAAAATTTTGTTTGGCATTTTGAAGCAACAGTCCTTATACTTTTGCATCTTACAACAACTATTAGTAAATATTGTCCAGCTTTTTAGTGGCCGAAGCCCTTCTTCATATTACTAATTTTATTTAATCATTTTTGTATTTCTAATGAACACGTTAAAAATATGTTTCTGTTAAGATATAGAATATATTTTTATATTATATGCAACTCCTCCAAAATCTTCACATGTACTCTGATTTTATTTAAAAAACAAAACAAAACAAAAAACAAACCAAACAAAAAAATAAACCTAGTTGCTTCACTACAAATGCCGAAGAATTCACCTTTCTTGCCTTCCCAAAAGACCCATGTGCCAGTGTGGCTGTATCTGCAAGGAAAATGCCAGTCTATCATAAGAAACGCTTTCAAGAAACATTTTTCACCTCACTCTGGAAACCAAGATCCTTGAGCACAAAGATCAGCAGAAATTATCCCTGCCTCTTTCATCCCTAATCTAAAAAATCCAAGAAAACACCAAGAAAAACCCCACAAAATACCATGCCATTATCAGCATAGCAAAAGGATGCCTACAAAGGGAGGAAACAAACCCAGGAATGCTTATCCTGCTCAACAAGTACTGAGCACCTTACACACTGATCTATGCGGCTATTCCCCTTTTCCACAGGGAAGCCACCATTCTTCCAGTGTCTCTGAACACAGCACTGTCACTCCTAACAAATACAGAGCACTGAGAAGAGAGGATTCCACTCTGATTGAAAGCCAGGTGAATATGGATATTACCAGTTTTGCTAAAGACAACCCAGAGTTCTCCCAAGCACAGGGGCAAAATGACACATTTCACCAAAAAGTTTCTGAAACTGCCCCAGTTAGACTCTCCAGATGTAATTTCTTTTGTAGCAATCAGACTTTACTTGTTATTTCATATCCTAATCAAAACAACACAGACAAAAATAATTTGCTTACTGACGACACTTTTTTCTTAAAAACTGTCTTTTTAATGCTCTTCCTCTCCCACTTTCGTGGCATTGAAATAGCAACTGACATCAGAAAGCAGCTGTGCTCCACGCACCCCACCACAGCACCACAACTGCACGAGAGCCTTCCAGCCTCCCTATGAAAAGCTGAAATCTAATTAGGATGCTTAAGATAGCATTATGGATATTGCAAACGATAAATAACTAACCCAAACATATAAGCTATCACAAATGCAATGGATAATTTTTTAATCTTTTTCATCTAAAAATATTCTGGTGTTCCTACATATTGCGGAGGAAACAATCGATGTCACTTGAAAAAAATGCTTGCCTTTCTATTTTGCACCTGCACTCTTCTGCTGTGAAAGTGTGTTTCACATCAAGATTCTTATCACTAGCTCTCGAGGTGGATTGAATTAGAGCAACAGTATTTCTGGAAAACAGACCACCAATATACTGTGAGATTCCTTTGCGGATATAAGTAAGCAATAAAACGTCATCTTCACATTTTTAAGAGTATTTTATGGTTTTCTCTGTATTCCATGAGTTTGCAATTATGTGAAAAGCAGACTCAAAAATACTTTTCCATTTTTAACATTAAAGAAATAATGCATATAAATATTCACATAACTTTGTAATTTTGTGAGCAAGCTACAAAAGCATAATTTTATACTGTTTGAAGGCCCTAACTCCTTATTTAGGCACTCAATATTTAGAGACATTCCAAGGTGTAAACATCACAGGCTCCACAAAAGTTAATACGTCCAGCAGGGGAGCAGTATCTTCAGAAAAACAGGGAGCCCTGCCCTTAGGGATTTAAAATCCTGGTACTGATGTTTCAACATCCCGGTGACTAGAGTGCGCAGGGAGAAAGAGAGAGAGAGAGAAAGCAAAAAATGCATTACTGAATAAAGCTTTTATTAATTCAGGTACAATAACAGCAGAAGCCTGGTAAAAACAATAGATAGGCTTGATCCATCATACTTATCTCATTTTGAAGTTCCTTGATCAGCGACCATCACAGGTTGTCTAGGCAGAGTTCAAGCAAAACTCTGCCAAGGTGCAGGGATCTATACGGGTCCTCTGTCCACAAGGTGCACCAGCCACAGGCGGGAGGCATCCGTAAAAAGCCCCAAGGAAGCCAGTACCAATCTGAAGGCAGAGTCTACGCTCATTTGTGAGGTCATGGCCTTTGTTCAGTCTTCAATTATTATGTTTCATCCTAAAACCATTCTTAAAGTATGTATATTTAAAATGTAGTGCCATATTAGCTTGGATCTATAATTTTAAGGAGAAATTACCACTGTAAGAAGTAACGCTGTAACAGACCAGAGCAATGCACTGGCAGTGATTCAAATTCATCTCAACAGGGCTCAGCACAGACATCAAAGACCCATACAGGCAAAACCTCCTGCAGAACATAAGCATTCAATTACATGATATAGTAACATTACAGAGTTTGATTTAACTACTACAGGTTTTCATATTTTTATCTACGCAATGTTTCGCTGTACATATGAAACATTAAGATATGCTCACACTTTCACATATAACAATACCAAAAATTTCTACAAAAGCTCACAGGTATTTAAACATAATTCCTGTCTGGTCTTAGGAACCTCATTTCAATGTCTGAAGCTTGATAATGAACTACTTAATTGTATTCACTAGCAGATTTTTATTACTACAGATAAATTAAATATTTAATAGTTATATTCAGTTTCCCTTACGCTCCCTTAATGCAGTGGAAGTTACAATTTGTGTTTCTGATGTGAATTAATATTGATTTCACTCACAGGTCTTTATTCAGGTCCTTCCTCCCCACCCCAGACATCAATGGCTGAAACTGTAAGCATTACCTCCTATCTGTGTCTATCACCACACTTCTGTCAAGTTTCAAATAAGTCTTTCAAATCTAATGACAACAAAGCAACGAGTCAAGGTACTACAGCATAACTATGAAACTATTTCTCTGTACAAGGACCATATTCATAGTCCAGACATTTCTACCAAACCACAAAGGGTCTTTGGGATATGATAAAACAAGTGAATATTTGAAAATATAATTTACTTTCCAATTTGCAATTTGTACTAGTGTACTAATTCACAAACACATCCCTCACATTCCATTAAGCAAACATTACTTTATAGAAGGGAATGACAAAATGCAGCTCTTCCCATGTTTTCTGAAGAAATTGTACCTATCAAAGTGAGTTCTAAAAGTAGAAAAGGCAAAATTTGCTACCATAAAGTTAAAGTGAATTAGGCCAGGATTCAAAATTGCTCCAGTATCTCCATCTTACACTACTTCAGTGATGTTTTATGTATCACTGCACTTACGTAGCACAGAAAAAAATCTACAATGTCAAACTACAATAAAAGACTATTCAAGTAATGTTCAGGTTAGGTTTTCTTCATCCAGAAAACTTATTTACGCAACATACAGTCAAACCAGATATTAAAAAGAAGTACCCGTATCATCATCTAGATTGCTGAAAATAATGCCAACTGGGTCACTGGAATCTCATATCCCATAAAAACAATGTGATTTTGAAATAGGTTTATGAAAATTTAAAAATACAGTATGACCAAAGTTCTCAGCCCCATTTCTTCTATTCCCTTGTTTCATGCTTGTTGGAGGAGGGAGTTCAAAATTCAGAATTAGGTTTTAGAAAGCTGATTCACACTCCTAAAACATTTGACCCATTTGGAAAAGCATAACTGAGCTGATTATGGAGTCCTTATTGTGTCTGGCATCACAAACAAAGCATCTGACTACATCCACAGGTAAGAATAAATCAGACAAATTTTTTTAGGCTACTTGCAGCCACTGAAAACAGATTTCTAACTGTTTAAGAGCTGTAAGAACAAAGAATGGAAAAGGAAATGACTTTTACACAGAACAAATGAAATAAAAATCTCTGCTGGTTAGCTATCTCAAATTTAAAAAAAGAAAATTTAAAAAAAAAAATCAAAAAAAGGAGAAATAATGATCAGCTGTTGGAAAAGCAGCTTTAATGAGCACTTGTAGCACCACATTAAAACACCCAATTTGCTTAATAAGTAGGGAATGTGAGTCTAAAACTACAAAAGGAATGTGAAATGCCATGTTACAACAAAAACTGTATCAGAAGAGGACAAAGTGCACTGAAGTGAAGTAGAATTCTACACAGAAATGTACATTAACTTCCCAGGAAAACTATACCAAACTTCCTATCTTCAGCTAGCACTACACGGCACTTTCCACTTCCAAAATAATCCAAGCCCTCAAAAGTAAGCGCTTACCAACATATCGTGTCAGAAGACCTAGATGATGGAGATCAGGGAAAGCTGGGGGCTGGGAGTGGGGGGAGCTAGAAGGGAAATCAGAACAAACAACCATCAGAAAGTGTTTACAGTTGCCTACATATTCCTAGGTACCCGTATATTAAGATGGCTGCGATCAGCAAGTTAAACCTGACTGGCCTATCTGAAGGTTTTGAAGCTTCTCTTGTCACAGTCTGGAAGGTCAGAAAAGGAAAAGGAGTGTTAGTGGGACAGGCCCTCCCTGCTAGGGGCTGGAATCCCAAACATTTCTGTAGGTACCCAAAAGCTAAGCTGCAAACTTAACGGCAAAAAAATAGTGCTTTATGGGAGAAAGCTCCACGTTAAGCTTTCATCTGCTCTGCAAATTCCTGCTAATGTAGCTGTCTTGTTGGAGAAATGCCTACCCACTGCAGGTAACCCCCACCTTTTACTAGGGCAGAACGTGGAGGAATCCTCCTTCACAGCTTTGTAAGAGGATTATCTCCTCTTCAGTGGCCGCGGGTACCTTGGTCAGTCTGTTGCTGACTTCTAAATGGAGCACGGTGATCTACAGCAAAGTCACACGTGACTGCTCTCCTAGGAATTACCTTGTCTCAGCAATAACATATGAGGTGTCTGACAGAGAGATGTCAGTGAGAAGACTGCCTGCAAGTTTCCCAAAAAAGGGACATGTATCTGCTAAACGTTCAGGATACATGCAGGAAACTTGTATCACACTAACATTTAGGAACATGGACATACTGGGTGCTTCCTACTCTATCTTGTTGGAGGCAAGAGAAAGGGAAGGAGGGAAACACTTCAGAAACTTATTTCCTGTATAACCACATTTACAAGCTGCTGGTACAAAAGGAACAGCCGAGGAGATAACAGCACCAGAAAGGATCTCCTAGATCATCACGTCCACTCCCAAGCCTGCTGCAATACTGCAGCACAGAGCCCTTTTTTGCAAACAAATGGAGGGGAGGGGGCACAAAAACTCCACACAAACACACACACCCCCACACCAAAAAAGCATTGAAGATAAATTGCCATTTTTTCTTTAATATTAGCACTAGCACAAACTTGGAAGGAAACCTCTCAAACAGAAGTAAATGCACTGAAATAACATCCCACCTAAGCATAGCCCCACTTTCAAAGAGATTTTGTAAGCCTCACATGATAAATGAATCTATTAAAAATACCTGATAGTAGGGGTCACAAGTAAAGACCATCTAATCTTTCATTAAAACGAGCTCTATGGAGATCACTGGTCAAAGATTTTGTACAACATTGCTCAGGGTATCTCTGCCACCTCTGACAATTCAGAATATCACTATATTTACTTTCCTTAGGTGAAATCACTATGCTTTATATAAGCCAATGAAAACTGATTTTTTTTCTTGTAAAACATCACAAAAATATATTATTTGCATTTTAAAAAGTCATCTCTTTCTTTAGAAAAGGCTAAAAGATTACTAAAACATCCCAAACAGAGCAAAAGATTTAAAAAACCACAAATAGTTAAACACTGTTTCCAACTCTCTTTATAATACATTACAATAAATAAACAAAAAACCCTTAGCAAAAAAGAGCCAGTGGCAAATTCAAATGTAATAGGTGGTGTTAATAAAAGATAAGATTATAATAACACTACCACAGTTGATGGAAATCAACAGATTAAAAAAGTATTTGAATATTATTCATCCAGCTTCCCAGAATAAACAAAATATTCTGGATCACTCTGATGTCACCACTCATCAAAAGCCAATCTAACTGACCTTGCCTCAGATCTTTTTTTTTCCCCCCAACATTTTAGATGATGGAAGGAAGAATAATTCTCCACTTCTTATTTCTCTGAATTCTGTTTTTACTGATCAGTGAGCTGAATGTCACTGACACACTGAAGAGATCATTTACTTGGGTATAATGGAAAAAGCTATTTATCTTTAGCACCAACGAAAAATAAAACCACCACAGAACAGTTAAGTACCTCACAAATATAAGAAAAAACAACTTTGGAGTAAGGATGTTTTTAGCAAATCAGCTGCAGAACAATAAAAAGCAAGACAAATATTCCAAAAGGTAAAAGGAAAAAAAAATACTCCAGTTACAAACAATGCAATGATGTTAAGAAACAGACAAATATCATAAGAGACAAATATCATTATGCTACCTATTAACAAAGATTTTTTTATGTAAGTCAAGGGAAAAAACTAAAACAAGAATTTATTCCTTTCTATCAGGCAAAGACAAAAGCTCTGAAATATCACCATTAACAAATTTTGAGCGCTACCAAATCAAGGGGGGGAAAAAAGCTAAATTGAGAAAAGTCCTGAGAGATCAAGACTATAAAGGTTTTTCTTTGATTGTTTGTAAGAAAATACCAAGTTTGAAGTACGCTTAAAATAACTGGCTAGGCTTAGCCTAGAACAGAGAATATGGTAGGGAATAAGAGGGAGGTAGAAAATAATAATCTTAAAATATGCGAGTCTCATAAGGAGGACAGTGATTAATTGTTCTTCACATCTACAGATGGCAATACAAAAACCGATCAGCAGGGAAATTTAGATTACATATTGTTAGAAAGTTGGTCCAAATAAAGTTTGTTAAGTTGCAGAACAACTTTGTGTCAGAAGGTCGCTGGAGCTTTCAAGAACACCCCAGACAAACATCATGAAAGGGCTTTTTTGGTTTTTGACTCAGCATCGAAATGGGGGACAGACAACTAACTCAAAATCTCTTCCAACACTACATTTTTAAGTCCAATAAAAATGTATCAATACATAATCTAAGTTGGCAGTCTTGTCAGAAACACAGGCCAATATTTTTGAAGTTAACTAGTTATTTTGGTAGGTAATTTGCAACATAAGGACAGCTGTACTAGTTCACCTAGCTTAGTGAGGTTAATGAGGAAGTGATACACTTTTCCATTTTCTTATTAAGACTCACCTATCCGCACTACAACTGAATTGCAACTCTGCATTTGTTCAAGAAACATTTTTTTTTTTATACACAGGAAGCACTCTTTCATCATCGTAAGTACAACCTTGACAACAGTCATGGATCACCTTCAAACATTATAAAATTTAAGATTACCTAGATTTTAAGAAAAGTGGGTTTGGAGGAGAATTTCTATTTTGTTTTTAATTGGACATGGGTTACACTCGTTATTCCACTCAGTTTTACTGGGCAAAATATGGAGCACCTCTCATTCCACCTGGATCTTGAACTAGACCAAGTGGAGTCATTCACAAAGAGTCCAAGCCATATCTTCTCCAGCCTGGCAACAGAAACAGCTACGGGAAGCTGTGAACTCTCTCTAATTCCTAAACTGAATTAAAACAAAAAGGCGACTTTATCCATACATCTCCTCTCATATTCTAATACAGTGCGCCAGTTCCCCAGCTCAGGAGGAAGTCAGTTCTCTCCTGTTTGCTTGTTGCTGCCCAACATTGTTAGTAATGTTAACCTTAACTGCAGGTAACAGCTTCTGGGAGGAGGGAGTGACTACATTCAGCAGCAGTACACCCAAAGGGAAAGTGGAAGGAAATGCCAGTCTTCCTTCACGGGCAATTCCCAAAACAACATCTCAAACCAGCTATGAAAGGAATAAAGTTGAGTCGGGGACAATGACAAAATAATGCAGGCATGTTGACCCTACACAGCAGAATATCGAAGACTGAAATATTCCGATTTTATTGTGAAGCTAATTTACTCACAAATCTGGCATAAACTCAGCTGAGCTGTACTCTGGGAACCCATGCACTCTCATCTGTGCAAACCAGATTTCTATACCAGAGAAGCACTCATCCAAGACCATCAACCTGGCAGCCCCTCTTAGTCATAACTACTACCCTGTATGTCCAGTTTGATTTTGACTCTGCATCAAAATGGGGGATGAAGTCTTCCTTCAGTCTCTGGCAAAAATCCACTGAGGGTCTCCCTTCATCCTCCTGGAGAGCCTCTATGTGGAAGGATCGCCCCTCTCAGAGAGCAAGATTCTGTTAAATTAAGATTTTGTATATATTGTTTCAAAACACTGCAAGGAAAATGCACAGAAAAACACACAGTTCCCACAAACAACCACTTCCTTAATAACCAGAATTCAGCATTTTTCAAATGAACATTGTATAAATGTTTTCTTTTTGTTTCTACTTTGTTTAATGCTATCTAATGGAATACTTAAAAACCCTCTTCCTTTAAGGTGTGTTTTTAACCCTCTGCTCCTGAAAAATAATATGTCAATATTTTTAATGATCATCCTATAATTGTTCTCTTCAAACAAACCTTGAACAAACAATACAAGGCTACTCCTGCCAACTCACTGACCACAGGTCAAAGCATGTAGTAATCCCATATTTTTAGCTCTTTAATATTTTTTATTGTTCCATACTGTTCACCAAAAATCTTTAGCAGTGAGCACAGGACAACTGTGTTTCAAAACACTAGCCAACATGTAACTTGAAATAGTATACCACACAATGTCTTCTCACTTCTTTTATTTCCAGAGACATAACTTCCAAGCTGGCCTTCAGTACTACTGAAAGTACTTTATTACAACCTGAATACAAAGAAATTTCAGTTGCCAAGCACACAAAAGGGCAAACGGTCATGGAAACGAAAAGAAAAAAAGATATTTAGAGGTGTGCTGGGTTTATTTTCCCATATAACATAACCAAAGGCTGCTCTGAATTTAGCAGAATGGACATCCTCTGATAAAATTTTGTTAAATGAAGTTTTACCTACAGTCCTAACTGGATCTAATTACACAATTAATCAGAGCAGAATCTGTTGAAGTAGAAAATTGTGACCATGTAGGCTCTGAAGGGCAGACAATAGCTAGAGGAAGGCATCTAAACTGATTTCCATCAACACCGAATGTGTAAAAGGGGATAAAAATATCTGTAAATATTTTAAAGAAAAGTAAAAACAAATAATGTTTCCTGAATGTTGAGTCTTTAAGTACAGCTGAATTGCATTTGCAAGATTTTCTCACCTTTATGAGGCATTAAGAAATAATCACTGTAACACTCACCACAAGTGGAAAAAACAGAAAAGCTGCAGCTATGAACACACCTTTGAAATGTTTGAAGTGCTATTCACTTTGCCTAAACTCGTTACCCTGCTAAGTGAAACTAACAGTCTTGGATCACTACTTCAAGACTCATAAAATGCATCTAGAAGGTGAACAGGTTGTTCAAACTTCTCACAGGAAGCATTCATTCCCACGTGTTAGGTTGGGTGACAGTGAGATGATTCAATGAGGGGAAAAAATTCAAGCAACCCAAATTTAAGAAAAAAGCCATATCACACACACACACTTGCTTTGGAGTGCCTCCATGTTACTGAGTGAAGACTTCTTTTTTTTGCCTGGAAAATCATAAGGGAAGAAAAGAACACAAAACAATGCTATTTACCAAGTCTAAGGCATTACTGAATCCTTACTTTGGACAAACCTAGTTCAGATTGTTATATTTTAATAAAATGTTTTGCATAACACAAGATCAAGAGACAGATTGAGATAACAGATTTGAAAGCTTATATTTCAACTAGAAGTCTTTTATGAAATTTAAATTCTGCTAAGGTGTTTATAACACAAACCTTTGTAACATTAGGCTAATAAAAGACAGTATAGTGCAGAGAGCTGCTAGTTCAGAAACTCCAGAACTCCTGCAAAGTGACAAAAAGTAGAAAAAGATATGAGCAAGTGTTCTCAAAGTAAAGGAAATCCATAGTACTGTCACTAACTGTAGGTTACTTGGATAAAATAATTCTGGATTTTTATCCAAGTAATCTTGAATGCTCTATTATAGATTAAGCTAATCAGTGGGAATGCACCTGAAGATTTGCTTAATTACACAATCTTCTTTCTCTTTTCAGGGCTAAAGAAATTTACACAAATTCTAAAATAAATGAAAATACATTTCAATTAAGTACTGTACTTAATCTGTACTTTTTCATTCTGACCTTCAATTTTTAACCACACCTTACTATCTGTAAACTTAATGGAAAACAACCCAAAACCTTCAGATTACACACACTGAAAAAAAAATGAAGAGCCAAAAAGCCCTGTGCAGTTTTTGTCTACTCTGAGCCACTCCTTGTGCATCCGGAGTGATGTCCCACAATTTTTTTTTTACCTTAGGCGTTGCTCAATGGAGACACTCTTTCAGTTGGTGCTTTTTGCATGTTCCTCCAGCTGCCCAGTGGCATGCTTTCCACGACAGATGCTCTGGCTTCATTCTTAACATATGTTCCAGATGATAATTCCATCTTCTTTTCTGGATAACTTTAGAGCCAAGGGGTTTTTGAGCTGTCTAATGAATCTTGGCATCTGTTATAAATTCATTCCATTTAATACATAGTATTTTTCTAAAGCATTTGCTTTCAAAGGCATTTAGATGTCTGTACCTTTGTTGGATTTCCAGCTTTCACATCCATATGTTGAGATGGAAAGAAATATCTGAGTTGAAGCTTCACACCCTGGTCTTTAAAACATGGATTTTTATGACCATATCTTATTTAGTTGGTAAATGAAACTGTTGCCTTGCCAATTTGTAACACTAGCTCCTTACTGAAATCCCCAGATGACAGGCACCTTACTACCAATATACATAAATTTATTCCCTTCTTGTATTCCTCTACTTTCCAGTGTGGTATTTGAGTTGGGAGTTTCCAGGCATTAATTATATTTGTCTAGAGTTTTTCTCCTTATAATTACATAATAGCTTTGTAAACAAAAACAAACAAACAAACAAAGATAATGCTTTTCATTTAACTTCATCTTCTAATCACTGAAGGACAAGGACATGTTGCAGCATCTCAGAATGTAACTGCAATTACCATGGAATTTTTCTTTACAGTTACAGAAACTTCTCATTATTTCTTAAGTAATTAAAAATTACCAGTCTCTCCAATGTAAGCTTTCAGTATTTTTTTTCTGAAACCCTATCCTCATATTAAACTTCCTCTAGTTTTTTCTTCTCTGATGCTACTAGCAATAATTCTATACCAAAGTTGCTCACATTCCCAGCCTATCCAACCCATCTTTTAAATGTCTCCGCTCTCTGTATTCTTCCCATTTTACCAATTGCTCTCTACCCTTGACAGGCCCACCAGCTGCTTAGAACCATGCAAAAATAGTAGCACTTAGCAGCAGCTCTTTCAAACAAGACCAGAGAACAACTATGGCCAAGGGAAAGGTGTAGCAAAACTGATGATGGACTTCTTACGCCAGGAAAAAACAATAGCAGTTACAGCATGAACCAAAAGGAAAATATCTGTAAAGCATTCTATTTCTTCCATTTTTATAATTTCAAACCAGAAACAGAATCTCTAACTGCAGTAGAAGCTGAAACCATCACTGTATGTTCCTCTTTCAGAAACAAAAGTGCACTTCAGGAGGACATGAGCATAAAAGGCTATCTCCTTGGAGACTATCCTTACAACAGACTCTGAGAAAGTTCTCCTGATCTTTAGTGCTCTCAGTACCTGGTCCGTATCCCAGGCTCCACAGCATCTCACACCATTCCAGAGTTAAAAAGGCACATCAATGAAGTTAAAATTGAAAAAAAGATCCCACCTCTCTTCTCACAATGAGGACTTAAGGAAACTGCCATCTTTACATGCTTCATTGAGTCAATCCTTTGTCGAATATCTTTCCCATTTTAAGCCTCTGCAAGGCTTTATGTATACTAAAAGCATTTGTATTTAAGACGGTGCATTTTTAAACACCGTTCCCTTCCTATATGGTATGTTCTAAACAGCATTTAATAATGCATTCTTCAAACATTGGTTAAATCACAATGCATCAAATTTCCTGGTAGAGAATAGTTGTTAATATTTATCTATTCTGAAGAAAGATTAAAATGTTAATGAATGGATTCATGTCTTGCTTTGTGTATTAAAAATTAAAATATTCACATTCCAAGTGAAGAAATACAAACAGATTTTCAAGCAACTCCAAAGAAGACAAGATACTTGGTGCATTTTTCAATATGTCGATTGGCAAAAGAGGGAGACTATGCTAAGTCACCTTTTTTATAAACTCCATCTACTCAGTGTAAAACTTTCCTCTACACTACAGCTACAAATATATTGACATAAACAGTCCACCAACCATGGATGTCTTTTAGGGAATAAAGTGGATTGCAAGAAAGGAAAGGCTATTAATATGCTAAAGCTCTAATGCAGGATCGTATTTACTACAAAAATACTAATGCCTATTGTAAGGCAATTTACCAATGACAATGATTTCACTGAATATGAAGACCTGCGACCTTCTATCCAGCAAAATTCACTTTATTACAGAGGTGTTCTCCTTTTGTAAGGAAAAGGTCAGACACACGATGGATGACCAAAGAGTGATGCTTTTCCACTCATGTTGCCTGTCAATAAAAAGAGCTTTTTTGTCCCCCTTATTTTACCCAGCTCTGGAGTAGCAACTTGTTCCCTCTTTTACAGGAAAATTCATTACGAGACACCAACACAGACTCAGATTTTATGTTCTCATGCAAGAATAAGTTTAATTATTGAAGTATGTTCCTCAAAAACACTCAAAATACTATTAATATTAGAATCTTTTAGAATGTGACCTTGTTTGAGTCGGTCAAGCTTTTATTATGGAAGGTAATATTTATTATTATTTGCCTATCTACAGCAGATTATTTAAACCCTCACTACCAATACCGTCAACATTTGTGGCACTAGCTATTATTGACTATACTGATACTTTGCAGCCTGGCACGAAAAACCACCTCACTTAGACTTATACATAAGTATGTATTACACAGCTATTATATACCACAAATAATGCACTATGACCATAACTGTTTCCCTAACTCTCTCTTTGCAGACTAAAAAATATCTACAGCTATCTTGGAGAGGATGCAGGGGAACACAAAGTGTTAGAAAGGATTCCTAAAAAAAGCTTTGTTGGTTTGGTTTGGGGTTTTGGGGTTTGGGGTTTTGTTTGGGTTTTTGTTGGTTTTGGTTGTTTGGGCTTTTTTTTTTTCTTTTTTTGTTATTTTCATTAGAAAAGAGAGCTAGTGTTATGGTTGTGGCAAATGGAAACCTACAAGGTGTTTGTACGTGCCTGGAGAATATGACACTCATTCGCCATGAAATTTATCTATTTGGTCTAATATCAGCATGGCTGCCCACACTGCTGCACATAATAGCAATTCCCTGTCCTCTCTGGAGCAAGGATGGTTGGATCAAGTGAGGGAAAAGTTCATCAGCTCTACATAAGCCTCTTTGTGCCAACAGCAGTTCCACGTAAAATCCTACGCACATGGTGTAAATTAAATGTGTGAGAACTTGGCTGTGATTGAAAACCATCCAAAGGGATCCCAAATACAAACGTTTACAACAAAAATTCATTTCAAATATTCATCGTGCAAGCTGAAATCATAAAGAGCTTGATCCTTCTCCAAATTTTGGTATATAACCAAACAAACCCAGAAGTAGGCTTGCAAAGAATGAATTTCAGCCAAAATTTGCTTTTACAGGAATTCTACCAAATGCAGTAGAAACTCTATGGTACAAACTCTACGGAAAACTCAAGAGGCTTAAAAATTAACATTATCTGAAGTTTCACTGATTGTCCACCAACACAGTATGTCTATTCTGAACTCTGAGAATCAAGTATAATTTTGATCTTGAGTAATACCCAGAAGCCAACAACTCACTAGCCTCAGAAGGATATCTGTCTATCAGATGCTTTGGGTGTTTTTTTTGTTAAAATACAGCTTTCAAACAAATAAAATACAAATAAATATTTTAGTTAAAATACAGCTTTAAACAACTTTCAAATGCTAAACCCAAAAGGATTACAAAGCTACTGTATTATTGGTATTAAGGAGCCACTTCATGTTTCAGACATCAGCCAAGTCACTATTCTGTTAAAAATTACTGTTTGTTTAAAAACTATAAACACACAAGAATAGGAACTAGCTAACCTCCTCGTGGCATTCTTTGATTCAATCATGTTTAGGACTAGTGCAGAGTGTAAATTGATGGCCCTCTTCTAAACATGAACTTCAGAGAAAACCATCTTGAAATACAAACTAGTTGTGCTGCATCTGGTTGTAGTGATAACCTAAGTTTTAGGTGCAGTTCTAGAACCTATTTACGCTTGCAAAGGTGGGGGCTTTCACTACGAGGGAGCTGTCCTGCCCCTCTGCACTGCCACTCATGCATTCCCGTGTGTTCCAGCACTACTGTTTGTGCAGCTACACAGTGAGTCAGGTGAGGGAAATGATCCATCTGAAAGTTAGATAGGAAAATAAAAATAGATTCATTTTCAGCCAGCTAAATTTCCTGGTATGATTCACCACAGCCAAGCAAGACGACGACATGACACTTCCCCTATTTCAGCAACAGCTTCCACTTAAAACAAGTTTGAAGTAAACATGGAACTGCATCTATCGGGGGCAAGTTCACAAGCTCCTAATTAAAATACAGTAGTTGCTGCTGTTTCTCAAGATAAGAATAAACTTGTTGAGAAAAGTTTCCGATGTATTAGTCAGCATACATAAACTGGCATGATATTATAAAAGCCAGCACAGTTCAAAACAAAGTGAGTGAATACTAGCTTTTAAAGTAAAGCAATGAATGTTGTATGAAAGCACGCTATTTTGTAAGCATTTTCACATGTGTAGAAGTTGTACCACTAATCCATCTGCACAGTTTCATCGGGTCAAAAGAGTGTAAGTATAAGTAGAGATGTTGTCAGGTTCCTATGGATTACTCTCCCAGTGATCACTGTTCAGGGGTTTTCTTCAGTCTCTCTGGAAGACATCTAGCAGAAAAACTAACCTTAAGAACTGATAAAGGACAACTGGTTTTTTGCATCTTATTAACAGCTCCTCTCTTTGTATGCCCTAACAGATTTCACCTCTTCCTCTGCAACATGTCAGGAGGATAAACAAAACCCAAAAAATTCACTGTTTCTCTATCAGGCTGAACTTCAACTACTATTAGGCTCATTCTACTTCCTATATAAACAATTACATTTTAGAAAGCATGACTATTGAAACACAAGGCACTCAGAATTTTCACAAGGATGAACAAATTCATATTCAGGAAGCCTGAGGTGAAGTAGCAATACTATTTCCATTTTATCTGAGGGAAACTGTGACTTGGACAGGTTAAATTCAGATTAAAATCCACAACACTGAGTGCCAAATTTAAGATACTGTTGCCCAATTATTTACATAATTTACCATCTTATGTCCTTCTTCATTACGAAATAGTTCAAACATACTTGTCCATGAGTTTATCACAACCAAAAGCACAGAGCACTTGTATAAAGTAGCAATCAGATCTCTCTCTGGTGGCGTGGTTCTCATTATCTAGGACTAGTTAGTAGCTATCTGTGAAGGCTATTTTGGTTTCTGTAACTTTCTTAGCATGACAATGTTGACGAAAGACCAGCAAGAAGCTACCCCCAGGAAAATTTTTACACTTCAACTATTCAAATGTGAATAACTGAGGATTATGCAGTTTGGAATTTCAATGTAAAAATGGTAACAATGACTAATGAAATTGGGTACCTTCTAATTTTACACAGTTAATATGCTACCATACTGTAATTAAACGTTTTTGGAAAGACCACCCCCTAAGGCAAGACAGCCAACATTTTGAAAGTGAACTTCTGAATCTATCTTGAAAAAAGGAACGTGTTTTCTTATCAGTGTGCTGGCATCTGACACATTCATTTCCTATCTTCCTATCAGTTTTAAGAAACCACTCTGGAAGAAAGCAAACTATAAATTCAGAATTTACAGTAAACAAGATGTCAGCTGCAATGATCTGATTACAAAGAAAAGTACTTAGATTTATAAGTAAGCTAACACTGCCCTGATTTGCAAGGGAAGTTATCAGTAATAACACAGACATAGTTAGAGATGGCACTGAAGAGGACTGGAAAAAAATGAGACTGGAGGTACATCTACATTACAGATAAGGTGTATACAGCTGAAGCAAATCTCCCAATTATCAACTATTACAAGCTTTGGCTTACACTGCAACAACACCTCATACACTCCCACTGCTAAGAGGCTCTCAGTCTGTAGGAACAGACATGCCAGTAAGTCCAAAGCAAAGCTCTGGAAATATGCATAGATAGTACGGACACCATACTACCACACTTATTCCCCTGTCCTCCACCTTCTATTCGTTCTCCAAATCATCACTAGACTGATCTCTTCCCAAAGCTTATTTTTTGATATCTCAATTTGCAGTCTCCATTGCTTCTTTGATATCAGTGCCTTAAAACTTTTGACTTCTCAGTCCAGTCCTAAAACTCCTTCAGGACCTAGTTTCAAGTCACAGCTGTTGACCTTATTAATGTTTTTGACAATTACAGCAGGGGTAGTATAAAAGAAGTGAGTCCCACAGAGGCATAAGCTGATTGACCTAGCTGAGGTGAGAACAGGTATGTAGATTGCCTTTGAAATAAAAGAAAGCACAAAGACTTGGGAGATTTGTTGGATGGACACATAGGTATATTGAGGGAAGATTTTTGAAGGAGATATTGAAAGTACTGATATTTCAAGCAAGTTATCCTTACAATAACAACATCTTCAATGTGAAAGTGACATAAACACAAATTAATTTAAGTTTAGTCAACAGATTACAGTAGGTCAAAGGTATTACATAGTGTGACTATTTAAGCTTTAAGTAAAAAGTAGGAGATTTATTAAACAGAAAACACTTATTTGGGAAACAGTTCCTCAAAGTTTTCCCCAACAGCATACTTTCGACATCTGCTGGGCATGCAGTACTGCCAGGCCAAGAGGGTTGTGAGCAGGAAAAGGACATGAATTGTTAACATCTTGCTTCCCTAATCCCTGTGACAGGGATTGTTAACCTTGCTTCTTCAAAAGTATTGCATTCATGGGTAACAAACTGGTGTGAGTAAGAGAAACAGGTATAAATGGAGAAAACCTTCAGAAAATGAGCAATGAGGCAGCATTCATTACATAGGAAATGGAACAGACATACAAACATATGTAATGCCAGAGTGTCCAGAATACTCAAAAAAACCCATTGCCTAGGTGTTTTCCTGTGTAACAAGCAGCTTCTTGTTGTCAGGAATAGTAAAAGCACTTTTCTACCATAAAACTCAGGACATGTGAAAGACCAAAGCCCAAGGTGATAAGCACCAGAAACATGCCTTACAAGCCACTGAAAGGATGATAATAAACAGGAATTCTGTTTAAGTATTGAATTTGTTCAACTTCTTTTCAAAAATCTGAAAATCAATAGCACCCAGGTCAAACGTTGATACTCCCATGAATGTTCCATGTTAATGATCCTGTATTAATACAAACATAGGATAACACCTGCCTCCCTTTGAATATATTACTGCATCTTCTATCTGACATATAAGTGGTAGGAACTAATATATTTAACCAAAGAACATGCACAGAATTTTAGCCACCCTCATCTACAATACTGCTCCATCTAGAAGAGCGTCATTTGTACCAATCAGAATCACAACTGTAGAATCATTTAAAAACTGGGAAAAGGCTGTATTACAGCTATATTGACACAGAAAAAATTTAAAAAAAATCAAGAAATTAATCAATCATGCACAATTATCTAAACTGGCATTCAGCAAGGATATTGCAGAGAAAAATCTTGAGACTGTTTAAAATACCCTGCATTTCAGGCTTCAAATACTATAGCAAACTGCCTTTACCTGCAGAAACTGGTAATAATCCCAGGTGGAGAGCTGCAAAAATAACACTCACCTATTTACTACCGAAAAAGTCCCTGGAATAAACAGTTATTCAGCAAAGAGAATGCCCCACATTCATGCAGGTTACATGAAGTTTAAGATTTTCACATGATTCTGGCCTTCCTTCAGGGATAAGTAAGGTTAACAAGGTTATAATTAATTCAAAAAGAAGAGCTTGGTACTCAACTACAAAGTGAACTGGACAGAGGAAGGGCACAGAGGGCCCTTCTCCTCTCCCAGTGGGGTAGCTTCAGGAAAACAGCCTGTGGAAGGCTGTGTATGTGGAATCAAAAAAAAACCAGTGTGAGGGTTCCCCAACTGCAAGTAACTTTACAGATTTACTGAAATCCATTTCTACACTGAGTGCATGATATAGAAATCTCTAACTATTTGGGAACTTTAAAAAAATCTAGTTTAGATATATGGATGTATAAACATTTACATAAGGGAGCTTGCATTGTCATTTTTTCCCTCTTTGGTCCTCATGGAGCTGCCTTTTTTACATTCATATATTTTATTGGAACTTTACAGTAATTCACATTTTCTATTAATGATATAGAATTAGAGTAAAAAGATTATAATAAGAAAGGCTCGTTTAGTTTCAAGTAATTTATCAATGAAGACTTTAAACTACTATTTGCTAAGGCAATTAGAAAAAAAGTAGTTTAAATGTCTTCTACTTTGTGTAGCAGATGTTCAAGATAGTCTATTTAAATTTGTCTTTGTTAGAGGTGTGTTAAACTACTCAAATAATTCAGTCAATCTGCAAACAAGAATTCTGACAGGTTGTGAATAACACTCAATTAGTACCATAACTTCTGAGATTGATTTTTCAATCAAGGCATTCCTGCACCCACCCAAAAAAAATATAAAAAAGAGCCAAACACAAACATACCACATGAAATCAATCTCCAGTGTGTACTTCCAAAATTAACATCTGTTTGGTCTTGGTTCAATTGTAAAACCCCATGTCTATTAAATTAAATTACTTAGTTATTTTCCTTGACTGGGGGGAGAAGACATGTTACCCTAGGACTGTAAATAATTTGTACTTTAAACAACAATTTTATTCCTATTTAGAACAACAGATTTATTCCACTACACTATTTATTCTTCTAGATAGTAGATATAACAACAATAAATATTTCCACACAGTTATTTCTTAAAATCTCATGATACCTGAATCATGTCCTGAATTGCAAAAATGAAAACAGACCAGCAGTTGAGTGAATCTCATTGCAGTAAATCAAACACATCTTATTCTATAACCACTATGAATTTAGAAATACTAACACATCTTCAGGTAATTCAATTCTGGATACTAAGAAGCCAGGAAAGGCTGTATTTAAAAAAAAAAAATAAAAAAAAGGAAACTAAAAACATTGAGTGAAAAATGGTATTACTGTATTCCAGTGATACACTATTCACAGGACAATCTCATTACAAGAAAGCTTCATGACATCTGTTTTTTACCACCACCTCATTACATCGAACTCCTTAAGTTATCATGGTTAAGCCACCGCAATTTTATACTTCATTTCTCTCTATATAAAATCGGTATACTAGTACTTCTGTACTTCAGGTGGGCATTGTGAGATGAAATGAGGACACCAAAAATTGTGAGGGTATATTAAAGTCACCCCCATAAGCAAGTCAGATACATTATCTATTCAATATAATTCAGGTAAAAGTATACCATGTAAGCCATGTAAAGATTGCCATGACAAACAGCATTATCTAATGTAACACACTTGAACACAGAAGTCCAAACAAAGGTATGGTAATTGAAGTATGACAACCGAAGCATTGACTTAAACTGACAACGTTTGGCTTTGTCTTTAAATAATGATTTAGCCATCTTGTTATGCAATACACATTAGGTATATTCTCTCCAAACAAAAAAAAAAAAAAACCTTACTATTTCTATTAAAGAAAAAGTTAGTTGACATGTTAAATTTAAAACTGGGTCCTTTAAAAAGTTAGCATCTGTGTCAATTTTTCCTTTGTCCCAAATGATCTTTTAATAACATGGTAACAAAGACTCTTAAACCTCTTCATATGTTTAAACTAATTGAAGTCTTGTGCACAGGTTATATATAAAGAAATTAGGTTGCAATTAAGCATAGTTATTAATGATTCTTAAATCTAATTGTTGTGACTATTATAGACCACAGACAAGGTCAACTCTACAACTCAGGAAACTTTAGCTTTAAAGAAAAAAAATTTAAAGAAAAACCTGTATTATATGCATAAAACCCACTTTTGTAATGATACGGCTCTAAACATACTAAGCATGTTCATCCATTTAAAAAAAAAAACCAGCTGTTTCCAAACTGATAAATTAAAAACATATCCCCCTCTGTAAAACACTAAATTTAATTTAGTAAATACAGTAAAAACACATTAAGTAAAATTAAAAATACTAACTCTTACAGTAATTTAAAAAAAAATTCTGTAAAATGTTGTGCTTATAGGCAAAATCCAAAATGTAAAAGTCATATCAGCAATTACTGCAGAGTCCTTACACTAACTGCATAAATGTCAAATATGTGTTTTTACTTTGGCATATCAGCAGCAAGGTTGGGATTGTTGTATTTCAGATTTTTAGTCAAGACCACTTCCCTTTCACCTGTATGCATCAGAAGGAAAAACACTGGTGTTATTTAAAAAGGAAACTCATAAAGGAAGACAACACATCTCTCTCCTAATCTGGCTCCAGGAATAACTGGAGAACAGAAAGAAGGAAGAAAAATTATTACCCTCTCTGAAACAAAACACAGAGCCAGTGAATTGCAAGAATATCTTTGGAGTAGCACAGGGACACAAGGCCATGAGATGCTTGGGTCTTATCACTACCTCTGAGACAGTAAGTCACAAACAACCATAAGACCATCTGTACAATATACATTCCCACTCCTTTCTTGCCTGAGCAGAGACTCCGCTCTAAGAAGACTGCTCCACTGGCTCTCTGCTTGTACAAGTTCTGAAGTCTCACAGGGTACATCTGCATTAGTATTTTAATTCTGACAAGGAGAGCACTTTTGCAACAAATCTTCCCATCACCGTAGTTAACGCACTTTTGTTTGCTGCATGAAGCAGTCCTGGAGTGCACAAACCTGGTTCCTTTCAGATGACACTAAAAACCACAAGATGTACTCCAGGAGCACTACTGCCAAAGGGGCACAGGAGCAGACAGGAGCCAGTCCCAAGTAACACCCACTTCATTTTGCAAATGCACTGAGTGTAGATTGCTGTCAGGTCCTCATCACCAATTATTTCATTCTCTGAATCTGCTCTCACTGGACTGCATTACTTGCTCACGCAGACTCAGATGCTGTGCTTCAGGGTCTCCTTTCACCTCTTGAGATAGGACCTGACTGCACCTGAGGTTCACTGAGCTTCTCAGGCTTTGCTTCCTCTTGGGTTTTGTGTCCTCTATTGCCCAAAGTTCTCACCTCCAGCCTGTCATCGCTGGCCATTTGGCCATTCACATATAACAGCTTACTCTTCCTCGGTATCATCTACTCTCACCACACTGAAACTTCTTCTCCTAAAGACTACTCAAAGCCTGAGTATGATCATCCTTAATTAAATAAACTTAATTCTGGCATTTCTTAACTTTGAGTGCCAGTTGATTTTAAAATAGTAATACTTTAATGGGTTCATCATTTAAGCAAACACAGAAAAACAGAGCATTGAAGCCAATTGTGTAACATCACATGGACTCTTCAGTGCTCAACAGCAGGGTTAAAAGCTTACAAACATATAGCCCTCAGCCCTCTATTATTGACATGGATACAGCACTAAGGATAATAAAGCAAACATTTTCTCAGTGCATTTCACAGCCATTAAGAATTGTAACACTGTGCCCTAACAGACCCCGTCTTCCCCAGCCTCTCTCTATCAGAGTCTCAACTTGGAGAGAGATCCCCAGCTCAACATTTAGTCTTCCCCTCTCATTCCTACATTCAGTTCACTTAACTTGCCTTTGTAATGGCCTGTCCTCATTAGCTGGCTCCTCAAAACCATTCTTCATCCCCGTACCCCTTGATTGGGCTGTGAATCGCAGAAAGAGATTGTTTTGTTCTTTTTCTTGTGTCACAAACCTTCCTGATTGCTGAAGGGAAACATTTTAAAACGTCCTAGGCTATATCTACGTGACCGAGTAAAATCTGGCAAAATAGAAGCAGATCAGTCAACTGAAGTAGCTGGTGCCCAGACCCCTACGTTTCCAGCATGTAGGGTTTACAAATTGTATTTCAAGTTAAATTCAGTCTGGAGCCTCAGATTGAATGTTACACCACACACGTTGTTCAGGGCTATCCAAAGGACCAGTCACTGGGGCTGGAGTTCACACAGTGTCCGCCTGGAGAAGAGATCCCACGCTCAGGTTCCTCCGGGAGGAACTTGGTTTATACCTACCAAAACCACCCTGTGAACTGAGCCAAAGAGTGGCATGTGGGGATGACCAGAGAATTCACTTTAAAACTGTAATAGCATGATAGCTTGCGGAAGCAGGGCAGCTTTACTCATTCCCACGATGCTTCTTGGTACAAAGAGAGAATATTTAGCTGCCAAAATAAGAAGTGTCTACTGAGCATATTCCAACTTTCAAAATTTAGATTAAGGTTGGGTACTTTTTCTTGGCAACAATAATAAAAAAAAAAAAAGCGCTTAACAACTTCGATTCTCTTGCTCCAGAGCAAGGTCAGGGTAGAAGTTGAAATTAAACAAAATGTATAACCATTGAATTAAATGCTTACAAATTCTTGACATTGGAAAACACCGCTGCACTTTTGTTTTCAGAAACAAAACAAATGCTTTAATCCAAGAACAACTGGAATAAGTCAGACACAAAATATTAAGGACAATATTAGATCTAAAAAAAAAAAAAAAAAAAAAAAATCCCATTTAAGCCTACACAGTTACCTATAGCAAGAAGGAAAAAAACAACCATACAATCACTCAAAGTTAATTAAAATAAGGAAAATGCTTGTCATGAAATGTCTTTACTCAGAAAAGAAAATAATTACTAACAAAACTGACACCAAAATGTCAACTCAGTAGGCTTTTCTTCAATTAATAGATAATAAAACAGCATGAGAAGGAAAACCTTTAATTCACATTTCAGAATTTCAAATATTCAGTAAGACACTGAGTTTCCTTGTACATTGTCCTTTTTCTGAATCAGAATGATTAATATATGCATCTGCAGTTCTCACAGAGTTGATATCAGGGTGTAATAAGAATGAGCGATATTACATGAAGAAACTGATCTCATGTAAAAGACAATTATTTGGATCATTTTCTAATACATTTGAAAGAAATTTGTATGAAATAATCAAAGAAGGAAATCAGATACCTGAACTGAGTAAACAACAAGGTAGGACAGAAAAATCATTTGAAGTTTTAAATAGTTCCTGTCATGTAAAATTTGATTTGTTATAAATATAAGTATATACTCCAAAATAGGAAGCAGAACTTCAACTTCACATAGTTTAGCCCCATTTCATCTACAATACCCATAATGCATCCTGAAATACAATTTATGCAGGAATAATAACAGAATAATAAACAACTACTCTCATTCTCTTGGCTTCTCTGACATTTAATGTCAATCTGCAATAACAAAGCTAATAATGATCTTTGTCTTCACACACTGCTATTGAAACAGAAGCATTTCTTTGTAAATTAAAGGGTAATTTTGTTCCCACTATTCCAGTCTAAATCTTTCTGGGTAGAATCACAGAAGCTCACAGCATAAATCACCCTATAATCCAGATCACCTTCTCTCTGCACGAGAGACGATGTTCTTTTGGAAATAATCATGTGCGCAACCACAACCCAAAGTAGACCAGCATGAAGCATGGAAGATTTCATCCAAAGCTCATTACATGATACAAATGCCAGATATTTCTAGAGGTTTCCCATTCAGAGCTTAACATACAGCAACGTTCCCAAATCTGTAAATCACATGGTGACACATTATAAAGTGACATCTTAAGAATTTACAGGAATTCAAATGTAGCAGAGAAATCATACTTTAGCCTGGCTTATAATTAGGAACACATTCTTTAATCACATGGCTTCCAGGTCTGCAAAGTAATTAGGTGTATGCTGAGCTTTATGCAAGTATTATGTTGATTTTATGGGGAGTACTTGCATTCGTAACACAAGCTGAGCCACAGGGAATGACTTTGGCATCTAGGAAGTTTCACACCAAGCATCGCATCCGCAACAGCTTCCAGGCAACCTTCTACTGTGCACCTCTATTACTACCTCTTCCAGCTGCCACAACAGCCTACTTAGTCTGATACATGGGTGACAGCAGCTGCAACAGCAAGGTTAAGTGGGAATTACTGAGTCCAACTTCCTCTTCACTGTCAGTTGCACCTATAAACAGGGGTGTTGAGGGTTAACTATTAACAAGACCAAGGCCTTAATGGTCATTAATTCCATATGGTCAGATTAGCTCGCTGCAGACCAGAAGATAAATCAAGAATGCTCGTATGTGTAACCATGTAATACCACTGCACACAGCGTAAAATACGTCAGAACTTTCTGTTAAAAGGTAGAACTTACCCCTCTTCTGAACCCAGCCTTCCTTCACAATGGTAACATCGCTCATGATGGCTCCACTCTGAACCCCAAACTCAAAAGAGTACTTCTCTGAGCTATCAGCTTGTCTGTTTGGCTTCTCTTCTGCAGCTCTCTTCCCAATTTCTACCGATGAGTCAGCCTGGAAGGAAATATTAGAGAAAGAATTTAAGTCTTTTCTGTTTTTCTCACTTGACAGCCAACAAAAAAGTCTTTGTTGATGTCTTCCAGTGACTGAGCTCATATTAAAAATCCGCCTTTTTTTAATTAACCATATAACAGAATCGTTTCTAGTCTTACAGCACATTTCCCATGAACACTGTAACACTTAAAATAAGCAGAATGTGTTAAATTTTAAGTCGTATGGCATTTTTATAAAATGCACACAATACAATTCTTTTGTACTATTACACAGGATGCTGGCAAATGAAAGGGTGCCGGACTGCTTCACAGGTCCAACTCTGAACCCACAGCAGCTTTAACCATTCCCACATTCATCAGAATCCATGCAATGGACAAGTGGTTCCTCTATTATGGCTACACTGATCATACCAAGAGTGCAAGGAAATGGAAAGAAAGGTTCTGTAAAGGAGCTTAAAACCAAAGCTTTAAGTGTTATGGATACAGTTATCCTCATAACTGTTAAAATCCGTAGTAACCGGTTTACCAGCCATGCAATTAGTTTTTTTAATGCTTGAATTGAAAAAAAAAAAAAATAGTAAAGGCTACAGAAATAAAACATTCTTCCTACTTCCACTATAACTTAATTATAGCCAATACAAATCCTTAACTTACAGAAGTTTTTTTAAAAACAGCATCATCTGCAAGTACACAAACAGAAAAACAACTTCTTAGGAGCACAAATTAACCAAAAAAAGCCAATGTTTAGTTTATGAAAAGAAGGAGTGCACATTCTCTCAAGGCTTTAAGTCAGGCAGTGACAATAGTGCTCTTTTCCCTACAAAGCTCAGCTTGGAGGGGACAGAAAGGAAGTTAGCCCTGGAACAGGACACGCCACTCTCAGAAGCCACAACCCTCTCTTCTGACCACTTTACTCCCCAGTACCTAAACAGGTGTGAAGAAGAGATAAATAGCATTACAATCAAGTAGGAAGAAAAGCCAGAGGGCAGGAGAGGTTTCCTTTTGCCAGCAGACTGTGTTTCCCCTCCATCCTTCAAAATAAAGAGAAGCATTCAAATAATGCTCATCTAGAAAAGGGTGGGAAGCCAAGAAAAGGGATTTCTCTAATGGTGGAGGAACACTCTTCTACAGCTGTACACACAGGAGCACGCATGTACACAGCGTTAGCACGGAACAGAAACCCACATGCCTGTTTAGTACTATCAAATCCAGCAAATATATATTCATTTAGTAGATTGACCAACAAACATAAACATGTGATAGAAACAAGTATGACTGTGCTAGAAGCAATCTGTGCAACAAATGAATGGAGAAAGGACTGGGAAATAAGCTGTTTTAATCTAACCAAGTACAGGCTAAAAACTGAACCATTACACACATGGAGGTTATTTCTTATTTATCGTTTGAAAAATGTGTATTTGCACCACACAGCAGCTAGATGGAAGGCTACTTCTGTATGCATGCTGTGCTGTGCAAAATAAAACTTGGTATGTGTATTTTTTTCGAGTGGTATGCAACAAAAAATGCAGTACAACCTGATTCTACAGAAACACTATAGTGTATCCATCTCACAGCTTTGCTTTCACTGAACTATTTTTTTAAAAACATGCAGTATTTCCGCTGCGAAAAAGTAAAAACCACAATGCTGAATTCATTAATAGTGCAAAGTTTAAGTAATACTGAATACGGCACCTCTGAGACATCTCCACGGCACTGGCAGATATGACAATAAGACCTATGCAGGTGATGCACAGCCTTTTGCATTGGCATCATCTCCTGTTGTGTCTAAAAGGACACCAGACACCTGTCTCTATGCAACTGCACCCTGCCTTAAGACTTAAATATTGTTTAAGCTTTCATAAGAGTTAAAAGAAAACGTTATGTACAAAGTTTTGGAAGGACATGAGACTGCCTCATTACTGTTAATTGATCTCACCAGCTTTAGCTGTGTAGACTTTGTATTATGTAAGTCAATAACAGCAGAAATAACCTGAATATGCATTTCCACATCCTTCACCTTACTAGTGTGAGAGTTATTTTCTGGGTCATACATTATCAGAACTTTTGTTTGTTCACTTCAGACTAGAGATAAGCAAGTCTATTAGCTGTGCGTGGAAAGAGATCCTGACAGATTAAGACACGTGCCTGAAAGCAGGCTGCAGTCTTGCTGTTCTGGATCACCACAGCACAGTATCAGCTCTTATTACAAACACACAAATCTTTACAAAGCCAGAGGCAAGTGTCAAACAACTGTGACCTAAAAGCAGCTGTCCTGTGAAGGAGGTGTAAGCACACTAGTATCCAAATATTCCACTTAAGTTTGATTTTCCTACAAGACTTTCATTGCATTCTTTAAGAAGTGATCACAGGTAACTTTTTTTTCCAACTATAAAGACAAAAGAAGCAATGTGACACACAGTACTTAGCTTGGGCTGACATATGCTGCAACATGTTTTACTCTTTTGGCAAATTTAATATACTTTCCCATTTTGGTGTGTGCTTATGAAAAGTGCAATAATTTATTTTTATTGGTAGCGACTAAGGTGTAAGAAAGGAACTTCTAAACTAAGCAGCAATAATCTCATCTGTCCACATACTGATGATAAGGTCTATGATTTCAGTAGACACCCAGTTTTAATGAATGAATTTAAAGCTCCCTATTGAGCTCCTATTGAATTTAAAGCTCCTGATTACAATTAAGTTAGTATTACTCAATCAAAATCTGATCTATGACCGACTTTCATGTCAGCCAGCATCCCAACAACCTCAAGTGTTTGTCAGTAGGACTGCATCCCCCCCCATCTCATGTACTACTTTACTGAATTTTGAACAAAACCTCCAAAATACAAAAATCAGATAAATATCATGACAAAACTGAGTTATCTCCAGTTTAGCTTCACAATATTACCAGAAACAACTTAAGTAAAATTATCAACAGTTGTACGGTTATATTGGTTGCTCCCTTAATGGATAATTAAGTCAGGCTGAATTACATAGGAAACTGAAGAAGATACATCAAAGCATTAAAAGTCTAATGAAAATAAAGTTCATACGTTCATACTACACTTTCAAGCCATTTGTAAGCATCTGTAGTATCATCCCTTTTAAATTCCTTTGAGGTTCCCGAAAAGCTGTATTCCTTTACTCTGAAAGTCACGCAGCAAAGCTCTAGAAGAGAAGACTTTTGAGAATTACTTCTTATCATGACAAAAACTGACCTTAAGGAAAAACAGTCATACAGAAACCTTCTTCCCTGAAGATGTAATAAAGAATTGTCTACAGATGTAAAGGAGTTGCCTGAAACACGGGGAACAAGAACTCTTACATGAAACTAGCATTTCATCTATAGTTCAACTATTTCAAGAAAAGCCACAGAAATGTTTATTCTGCACAGCTGGCATAGAACTTAAATACTTGTAAGCAATCAACTCTGCTCTCCCAATGCGCTTCACGTTTCAGCAGCTGGTATATAGTAATTTTTACAGTTTCCCTTATTGCTGTAGGATGAACCCACAGAAATAGGGAAAAAATGTGTATGAACTGAAGTTGATGATACTTTGCATTCCAGCTGCTTCCTACAGGGAAAAACCTGACTTGTTTTTATATACGTTCCAGCAACTGGAGAACAGGTTGCATTACTTTTTTCACCACGTTATCAAACAGAACTTGGAAGATACTTTTCCAACACTATATTGTGTGTATTCTGCAGACAGTATCAGATAGTCATGTATATGCTCAATACATACACAAACCTATTGTCTGCATACGTTATGGTGCAGATGTAAAAATTTACTCCATCACAGTCAGTCACGTGAAGAAAACACCTGTATTTTTCTGGATCTGGTAAAAAATAGTAAAACTTTTCCATTCTTCTTTGGAAAGCTATTAAGCCACTCTTATAGTGTTTGATGAAACAATTCAGCACACTTCTAAAGAGCTAGTATTACGCTTCTAAGTTCCTGGCTGTAGAGGTTACAAAAGCATCTTTCTGAACAAAGACTAAGCAGAAACTACTACATGCAACAGAGTTCCTGTGAGCCTCTGCCGAGGCTCACAGTTTTCCCAAGCCATGGTGAAAACTAGCCAACATCTTTCCAGCTTTCATCTTGAACTTTAAGAATTACAGCAATATTGAGAAGAACCAGCTCACTTCATGATGCTACCATATGGAAAGTGTAAGACCAACCATTAAGATGAGCAATGGACCATTCAGTAGAAAGACACCTTTTCCTCAGCCTGCATTTTTAAATTAAAGGCGGCTCTCATGTCCATCACAACAGTCAGGTACCTCCACAGACCCAGTGGACGGGGAGAAGGAAAGAAATCCCTTCCAGGCAGAAGGACTGAAAACAGTGGTTCAGGTCTACACTTAACAACTACTATGTGTGAGTGAATAATCATCGAGATTCCTAAGAACAGACAACACTCCCTTGGAATCTGGGCATCCTCCCATTTCCCCCGCGACAAGAGACAGCTGAGTAAAGAAGACAGTGCCCATAAATTCAGTGTAAATTGTATGATTCAGGTCTCTGTTGTAAGAACTTTCATAAACACAGGCTCCTACTTTCAACAATTTTGGAGCTGAGAAAAAACAGATACTCTCACATTTACCAACTCAAGTTACCAGAGAGAATACCAAAAGGATCAATTTCAGTGCTTCCAGAGACAATCCCTGTAACTTCTCGTAGCATTATCAACTTAGTGATTCATCCAACCTTATTCTCTTCATATATAAGGAAACTACCATTTTCCCTTTTTACAAGTAATCACTTGTTTAATAAAATGTTTGGGGAAAAAAACAGCAAGTGAATCTTTCTGATTCACTTTGCCTGACTCACTGAGATTCTTTGGTCCTCAACATAAGCAGAGCTAAATCTCATCATCTCTATCTCCTTATTTCTCAGAAAGGACATTGAAAAATTTTGTGCACGCACACACAAAACACACACTACCAAAAAAAAGCAGGTCTCAGTCATCCTCTAGTGGATTCCATCACACACACGTTTGTTTCCCTGCTTTGAGGGGTTTTTTTTGCAGCAGATCAAGCTCTTAAAAGGTTTTCTCAAATCTGAGTTTGAATCCTCCAAGACAAGTGAACAGCACAGTGCACAGTGCCGGTTGCAATCACAGAGCAAGGAATTCAGAAGACAAGGCCCTACACTAAAAACAGAGTTGTCTTTAGGATTGGAAGCTGAGATCCAAGTTTTATTTTTATGAAAAATGTATGCATATCCTCTTCCCCTACCAAAGTTATTATCTAAAAGTCTGGTCAAACAATTAGAGGATCTATTGCACATCATCAAAAATTACAGAAAAGACTATGTTGCAGAACAGGGATTGCTACAAAACCTACTAAATCAAATTAGCCTATGTTGCTAATGGAAGAATCACATTCAGACGAGTGCTTCATCTAAAAAAAGTACACAGTATTTGTACAGGATTTTACAAACTAC
>WEKW01028006.1:0-10953 GCA_013389905.1 Sula dactylatra
CATAGCAGGAAGAAAACAGTTTCTTCCTAGCAAAAAGAAAACACACTTCGGATCTATAATTTCAAGTTTGGTTTTATTATACTAAGAATTCTTGACCTTGTAAGTTTAGTACCAATCTTATTTCATATGTTTATTGATCTTTTTAAACTATGTAAGTCAGAATGCTTATTGAACAAACACTTTGCTGTAAAATAAAAATTTTCTTAGCTTTGTGTCTCAAAGAGAGACCACAAACCCTATTTTTTCACTTGATTTTTACATTTGTAGAATCTGAGCATGAAGATCTCTTCAATACAGCCATTTTGGTTGCAAGAATCAGTTTGGAACATTTGTTCTTTTTCTAGTAATTCTAGGACAGAAGCTAAACATCACATATATTTACAGCAAAACTGATTTCCCTTTGCTTCCTATTTCTTCATTTTCCTTTTTCACATTCTAAGGATATTACTCAGATTGATATGAAATGCTGTTCCTCCTTATCAAAACTTCATGAGCTTTAAGGTTACAGAATTGATTCTCTTCTACAAATTCATGTAAGGTGTACAAAGCATAACCTGGACTTAAAGCATGCAGAAGTGGCCTCACTATACAGGAAGTGGAGCATGAAACAACTTTAATGCCGGTGACACAAATTAGAGCTACTCTGGAGATCTAGTTGTGGTGTGTGCTTAGGAACTACCACTTGCTGCAATCCTTCTTATCTAAGAAAATGTTCCTCTGGGAATACTTCGTTATTTCCAAAGCCATTAAATAAACACAGTGAGAATAACCAAGCCTAATTTTAAGACAACCCCTGTCAAGCTGCTTGAGAATCTCTGTCAAATTGCTTCAAATCTAAATAATTCAGATTTTGTTACTTTCTCCTTACCTTGTTTCTTAGGGCTATTATCCTAAACTTTACACTTTGCAGCCTAATGAGAAGCTTTATAATACCTCATGCTTTGAAATGTACAATCATGGAGGGGGAGAGGGAGAAGAAAGCTACATTTACTAATTATTCATGCAAAAATGCAGTCGACACATCCCAAGAAATGAGATTGTTGCTAACAAATTTATTAATAAATTAAGCATATTAACCAGCTGCAACAAATTTGAGATTCTTCAATTACTGTAGTGCAAACCCACCAGAAAGCATTTCATAGCCCAGGATATCAAAGATATGGGACTACATGCTGCACGATTTGCTGCTGCCCGAAATGAAAATTCGAAACTTTAAAACACGGGGCAAAACTGAGCAGATACGTGAGATCTGATCAGTAATTGTGGAAACTACAGGAAAGACAAAATTCTCTTGAGAAGCTTTTTATCATAAGTACATTTCAGTACTTACTGTTTCTGGGACGTTACTGTTACCATACACCAAGTTTGCTCTGCTTCTAGTCATTGCAACAAATTTCAAACGCATAATGAAAAAAGTCTTCAAACCCTCAGGAAGCTATCTTCACACAACATTACCTTTTTTATGTGCCAACACACTTTTGGATATCAAGACATTCCTAAATTCATCTGACCTATATAAAATATAGAAACGGAGATGACTTTGGCTCTCTAATACTGATTACCTTAGACTTCAGGAATCAAAAGACAAAAGATAAACAGCTTCTTCAAAAGAAACTTGTAAATGAGGATGCCAACTTCTCAAAGTTTCAACATACTAAAAATACTTCCAATTACACAAGCTTTCCATAAGGATACTAACCAGTCAACACAACATCTGTGCAACACGTGCATCTGCCACTTCACGCTTTGGCTGTCTGGCTTCTTAAGTAGTATTATCTGGAACTTGTTTTACCAGTTTTCTGATTGTTATTATTTTTAAACAAAATACAAATGGAAAGCAAAGTTATGTTTGTTTTCAACAAAAATATGGTACTATTTTTTTCATTATCCACAGAAGTAATATATTGATAACCTTGACTAAAGTTTCATTAAATTGCTCTTCACTCAAGAGAGCTTGCTCTGTTAAAGTAGCATAGGCAAGAAAGACTGCTATAAACTCCATTAGCTATCATTCTTTCAAATTTTATGTGATACAATTGTAATAGCACTTTTGTACATACTTCCTGCTGATCATGTTCTGTATCTTACAGTGAAATTATAGCAACAACAGAAGATTGATGAGATTGCCATAATCAGAAATAATCTACAAGAGAACCTAAGAATAGTCCTACTGGGTCAGACCAAAGGTTCTTCTAGACTCCTGTTCTCTGATAGCAGCCATAAGTGGATGCTTAGGGAGAAAAAAGAGTAAATAAAGCAAGCACAGAGAAATACTTCTTCAGAATACTATTCCAGACTTCCTGAGCCAGCATATTACAGGCTATTATAACTTATCATAAATGCTTTCTTAAGCCTAATCTGCAGTGATAGAGAATTACTTATATCTTCTGCAGATATTACTGCAATGTCTCTAATGTGACAAATCAGTACACAATTTGATTCAACCAGGCTAGAAAGGAATCAGCTGCTACAGATGTGTTTCCTGTGCCTTCTCCCTTTTGGAGTCCTCTCTGTTAACAATTAGTTTGCTGTAATTAGTGTGTTGCAACTTACTCACTGAAGCCTTTGCTGATTTTGTTTGGGTATCTGTGCAGATAGGAGCCGTACTTCCCCCAGCCTTTCGCATTATAGGGATGATTACAAGGAATATTCTGCTCGCTATAAAATATCCAATCTTTACATTAGTTAGGCTCCAAAAATAATTTTTGTGGTAAAAGAACAAAATGCCAAAGTTGAAACAACTTTTGCTTCTCCCCCTCCCCCAGTATTAATATCATTTATTCAGGAAGCTGGTGGGTTGTCTTTGCAATTTATCAGAACGTGGGGGTTAGCCTTATGGAACATGTCACATCTGCTGGTGGGGTTTACTCAAAGTGATTGGCGAAAAGCCAGGTCTAGAAGCAAAATATCATCTGGCAGGCTGATGAACACTGCTGAGGCCAGTGCTTGGGTAGCCTAGACGGAGCACTCGAAAGTCAAATACCTAGAAGCAGGTATTACAAAAGCAGAAAACATTAGCCAGCAGGTTTTGCCTTGAATTTCTGAAAGAAAAAGATCTGCCCACACTAGGTTTCCCCCCTTTTTGCCCAACACTGCCACCACGTGAATGACAGCTTGTGTCCATTGGCTATTGGCTCTGGATGCAAATTATGCTTGAAATATATATCAGTTATGAATAAAAATTCTGACCAAACACTTCAGTCCCAGGTCATTCTTCGTAACCATTTTACCATTACATCCGAGTCCGGCCCTTCACCAGTTCAATTGTTAAATACAGTTTCTCCTCAACTTTAACGAGAAGATTCTTTTCATGTGTTTTGGGGGAAGAAATAATTTTTTAAGCATCAAATTTGTGCAGGATCTACTGTATTCTAATGGCTAGCAACACATAGATACACTAACAGCAAGTACATCGAAGAACTCTGGAAGCTTTGTTCATTGCTCAGGCAGAAGTAACAGAATGCCAGAAAGGGACAGGGGAGGACTGAGAGGGATCCCAAACAGGGACAATTTTTTGGTTTCTACTTCTACTGCCTGCAAATATTTCCATACTCACAGCAACTGATTGTTGAGTGCTGCATTCATCACTGCAATTAAACACTTGTGAATTAGAAAAGAATGATGGATGGAAAAGATGATGAATTTGGCTATGATTCTTTCAAGAAATACCTTATGCTGGTTTTTATTAGTACATTAGCCATCTATCTGAATTTCAGATTGTATGGGATAGGCTTGTAGCCTACTGAAGTGTGCATGTGGGCTAACAGAAAATAAACAAACAAGACTATGTAACCTGAAAATTAGAGATGGAAGGGATAGGGAGAAATACACTGGCAGAAGACAGAAAATGGATGAAGGCTTTAGATGACATCCTTTGGAAAATAATTCAGATTTTTAACTTGCCTTGAATTTTAAAAGTAAGCATCTTGTGTTCACTAGAGCAACTGATTTATCTTCTAGAGCTATAAGACTCACACAGATTTTGTGAAGAAAAAGTTAAGTACTTGAAAGTACCTATTAAGTTCTTTAGGGAAGATATAAAATAACTGCGCTTTGTATTCGTAATTACCTCCAATGTAGAGTTATTAGACAAGAACATTCTTTAGGGTAAATTTAAGCAAAATTATTATTTGTGTAGAAATTACTATTTTTCCAAAAGTCTAGCCTTACCCTGAAGCTCATGGAAGAGTACTTTGTGCAGAAAATAGTTGGTAATGACCTCAATGGCCATATTTGATTGAAGAGTGTAGGATTTACTGACTTGCAATAAGATACGTTATCCATGCATGCCTACATGGACAGCAGCAGACCAAGATGAGTGTTGGTTTGTATTTCATTTCTTTTTCAAAGAGGAGCTCTTGTATTTTCCACTTCTAAATGTTACTATGACAAATAGATGCTCTTTTGCCAAAAATCTCCAGGTGGTACGTGATGGACACCAGGAAATGGATTTGCCAGACTAAGAAATAAACTCCTTGAGAACTCACCTGTTCTATCACTGATCAGCAGTTAAACTAGTTATCATTTATATTGGAACGACTTTTACCAGAATATTAAAAATTATTTTAAGAATGAGGAAATATGGTCCTTTTATTAACATTGCACCTATAATCTTAGGTACATCACTGAACAAAATCAGGACATTAATTGCACTTCACTCTTATATCTGTATTTCTTTTCCTAGCACTTCTGTTCCTGTTCTCCATGTGCAGGTATTATATCTTCTTCTTGTAAGAATTTGGCATATATTAATCCTGAAAAAGTGAATAATTATGAAAAGGCAGCAACATTCTTTGCCCCTCAGGTAATTTATCAAACGCCACATATGTGTCCATACTTTAAATCTGTCAAGCAGATCAAAGCAATATTCTTTGCAATAATAGACCATACTTTATGAAGAAGTCCATACAATAGGTCTACTGTACATCAAAGATGAATTTATAAGAGAGTATAAAGCTAGGGCTTATAATAAGTAAAAACACAGAACTGGAGACCTGGCATGGAACTCTACAGAGTATTAAAACACTTAAAGGAAAAAAAAAAAAAAGATTTACCCGTAAATCATTGCTTATTTATTATTTTTGTCTACACTAATCTTTACAACATTGCCCTATAAACCACCGAATATAGTCCACTTGGAAATCACACCTCTAAAGTTTAAACAAGGGGTTGCTACTTTAATGACTATCTGTATTTATGTAACCAAAGCATAAAACAGAGAACCACAATGTATTCTAATTTTGAGGCAGGAGACAATTATTTAATCCTTCTATTTATGAAGACCTTCCAGTGAAATAAAGCTTCCTCACTAAGATTAATGATGTTTATAGTTATTCAACAATCCTCAGGATTTGTCTAGTCAAATATTTGCAAGAGAGTGAAGTTTTTTCTCATCTTAAATGCTGCTTTTTTCCCCAATTTTTCCTATTCTTCTCCTTCAATACACACGAAAAACATTTTTCCAATGAGATTCAAAGCCAGTATATATACAGTGTATTTTCTCTTTATTCGTCCAGTTTTTAAATATAGTTAGCTATTTCAAGTATGGTTTCCAGACAAAAGGGAAAAGAGGTAACACAAACTGTCACTCTGACACTTGGGCATTAACAGCAATTACTGAATTTCTAAAGCCATACATTGCCATTTTTAAACAGGCAATAAGATGCACTTTTTAAACTGGAAGAGAATTACTTATTGGAAAAGATTATGAATTACTATAGTGGATGCTGTATCACTGATTTATTTATTGTTTTTAGAAAAATTATTTATGCAACAGACAAATCATTTAAAAATCTCTCTAATTAAAAATCTCTCATCTAAAGATGAATTAATTGAAGGAAGTTAGTGGACAGCAAGTTGACCATGAGCCAGCACTGTGCCCTTGTGGCCAAAAAGGCCAACGGTATACTGGGTTGCATAAAAAGGAGCATGGCCAGCAGGTCGAGGGAGGTTATCCTCCCCCTCTACTCTGCCTTAGTGAGGCCACATCTGGAGTACTGTGTCCAGTTCTGGGCTCCCCAGTTCAAGAAGGACACGAACTGCTTGAGCAAGTCCAGCGGAGAGCTACAAAGATGATCAGGGGACTGGAGCATCTCTCTTATGAGGAAAGGCTGAGAGACCTGGGTTAGTTCAGCCTGGAGAAGAGAAGACTGAATGGGGATCTCATCAATACTTATAAATATCTGAAGGGTGGGTGTCAAGAGGATGGGGCCGGACTCTTTTCAGTGATGCCCAATGACAGGACAGGGGGCAATGGACACAAGTTGGAACGCAGGAAGTTCCACCTGAATATGAGGAAAAATGTCTTCTCTGTGAGGGTGACAGAGCAGTGGAACAGGCTGCCCAGAAGGCTGTGGAGTCTCCTGCCCTAGAGACATTCAAAACCCACCTGGACATGGTCCTGTGCCCCCTGCTCTAGGTGTACCTGCTCAAGCAGGGGGGTTGGACAAGATGATCTCCAGAGGTTCCTTTCAACCCCTACCATTCTGTGATTCTGTGAAATCTTATGGTCTGAGGTAATTCCAATCACAGTGATCGCCACTGTCACCTTAATCAAAGATTCTATAAAAGTCTGAATTATCAAAAAATCCTAATGATAGAAAAGCTAGCACACCTTTCAGCTTTGCTTCCGATGTTAGACAACTTTCCAAAGGACATCCGTTTTATTTGCCCGAATCAGTTTTAATACCATTTCTTTCAGCCTTAACACTAACTACTTTTCTCATTTAGGCTAATCATATGGCTTATTTGTCTGACACCCCTATTTTCCAATTAATGCTTTTAATTTCATTTTTGCAATTTATCTGTTTTCATTAAAATCTGTTAAATCTTCTAATTTACTTAAGTTCATAAATCAGTAAAAATTCCAGTCATTCATTCTACTTTAAATAGTGACTAAAATCGAACAAACCCATTACCAATACCACTCCTTCAAAGCCCACTTGATGCCTCCAACAGAAGCCATGTGCACTGATGATTAGGTAATCTGCTAATGAAGTCAGACTCACTGCAATTGATGAAACAGTGGCATTCAATGTACCCATGCTTGGTAAAAATTAGGACCAAGTGGTTCAGCTTAAGTTATTGAATTATTTATTATTTATTGGTTATTTATTGGTTATTGGTTATTTATCGAATAGGCACCAGCTATAATCTAATATCATTCTAACTTACAGTGCTAAACTGTTGAAAGGAGAAAGTTAAGAACAGCTCTTGGCACTTGGAAGATTATAGTAGGCTAATCAGGAAGTTAAACAGAACTCTAACAGTCCTCATTATTCTGCTTATATAGTCATAATAAAATATTGTAGAAATTCAGCAATGCCAAAACTTCAACTATTCTAATTTCACTAATAGAGCAAGTACAACTTGGAACGACATTTTGATCTTATATTCAAGACACATGTACAGAATTCTGTTTTTAATTGTAATGTTCTGATAAAAACTAACAACTGTCAATATTATGTCTTCTAGCCTTACTAAAAAAAATTTTATGTTAGTAAAATTGGAGATTAATCCGCCTAGTTGAATTCACATTGAGAAGGAAAAACATTTTCTGAGAAGTCATAGTCTTACTAACTGAATAACTGCAGTTTACTGGATTAAGGTATGTCTGTGGGTTTTAAGACCCACATACAGATTGTTCCAAATTATAAACATATTTAAAGGAAAACTCAGACATACTATAAAAGATATAATTCTAATTACTGAGAGAAGCTGGCAGCAAAGAGCCTGGTTTTATCTAAATACTTACAGACAGAGATAGAGTTTTATTTCCTGCACTATTAAATATTCTTTGTAACCTTTCAATAATTTTACTTTCTTTTAAAACTCTTCAGATGTCTTTGCAGAAAGCACATAATAAGCTCCTGAGTACTGTCAAATCAAAACGTGCTAAACTGTTTAGCTTTGTCAGATAATCCAGGGGTAAGAAAGAACTAGAAGAGCTCTTCCCTTTTAAGCCTAAAGACCAAAATTACATATTCAGCTTTCAAGACTGCCTTGAAGAACTGATTGCAAGAGATTGCTGGTAGTAACAAAAGCAAATAAATGTCAAGACATAGAAATATTTTAATATTGGCCTCATTTCAGGATCAATATTCATTTTTATACATTGTAAAAACAGAGGTAAAATTGAAAAGGAATCAGAGATCCTCTCTAGCAGATATCAAGTAATAACCGTGTTTTTAGAAACAGGAAAAGTGGTATGGTCACTTATGCTAGGAAAGTTTTGTTGACTATAATAAAAAAAATCATTTCAGGATATGACCTCTGCTCTATTTCTGTATTTCAGAGAGTCTTTAAAAAACAGGGCCTACATTTTTTTAGGCTTCTGAAGTTATTGGTAGGAACATGAAGTTATTAGGCAGAGAAAGACTTGTTATTTTCTGTTTGCATGCTTTTTAAGGGGAGAAAATGAATTTGTTGGTCCTACATATGCATGAAAGAGGACCTGCATTAGAAATATCATTAATATAGCAATATACATTACTAGAATGTAATTGCCCTAACTGGAGTGGTAATACAAGCAACTTCTCTTCCCATTTACTCCAAGTACCAGTGCACTTTATCAAGAGTAAGATAAACCTCAGATAATCTACACTAGTAGCTTCTTAGTCATGTTCTCAAGCACTGAGAGATTATAGAAATACCTATTAATAAAGACACACCTACTCTAAATTACAGATATATACTGACTCTCACAAAAGATTGTAAAGTACATAGAACATGTACATGGCATGTTTTATATGTTACCTAGCACATATCACCAAGAATTAAAACATAGTTAATTTATATCCAGAGTGAGATCCCGACAGAAACTGTTAAAAGTATTTTGCACTGAAAACTTATCCATTGTAATACTGCCAATTCATACTCATTTGTTACAAGTCAACAAGAATACTGGGAAAAGGCAACCATTGCATTCTAACCCCTTCTCTTCAGAGAAAGAACATCACTGCTCACAGCCAGACAAGTAATGACATTCCCATGTTATTTATTCCCACAAATAATGACCTGCACACGTGCTTTTTTGTGTTTGACTGAATGCTAAGTGGATTATTGCCTTTCGAACACTTGAACCTAAAGTTCTTAATTTTACTTGAAACCCAGATTTAGACCAATATGCTGCCACAGGAGGCTGGGGGAGGAAAAGCACAAACAGAAATTTCCTATTTGTCTAAAACCTTAAAAAACCCACGACAATTGCTTCCCTGACTCCAAAGGTCAAATGTTTATTAACACATCAAAACAGGCAGCTGCAAACTCAGGATATTTCCAGTCTTAATAACTTGATTGTTTAAAACCCCATCTATAAGTTTATCATAATCATGTATGGATTATTCTTATAATTTATAATCTGAATTTTTACACTTCAAATACATATAGATACATATAGTTCTGGGCTAAAGGCAGGGATCCAAAAAAAATAATCCATTTACTATAACCATCGTATTTTAAAAAGATAAATTACTTGTATACCATTAGATTACTGTTAGATTTTTACTGCTAGCACATTTAGACAAAATTTAGTTATATAGTTTTAAGATTTTTCAGTGTGACTTAAAAACAGAAATGACTTTGTTTTTCAATGCAATGTCTACTGCTAAAAGAACCACACACTTGGAGAACCCTGCGCTTCTCTATAAAATATTAATTATGTTGGCTGAACAGCAGGGATGAGTGTGCATTTATGTAAAAATTATATAAGAAAATCAGTTTTATTTTCAGTGTGTGAGACGTGTAATAGCCATGGTACCTGATGCAAAACATCAAAAGAAAAAATGTTTTCCTTCCAGTGACTGGTGGCAAGCAGGTCATATCCCTTTATGGTACTAAACATCTGTTGGGCGTGAATTAATTTCAGTGGCATTGGTTTTCTTAATTATCAATGTGCCAAAATTGTGATACAATGTGGATAGCCACCTGCTTTCAATCTGCTTAAATCCAGTTCCTTGGAAAACTTTCCATCCCTTTCCTCAGTATATCCTCATTTACACATTAAAAAAGGCAAATTAATTCCTAATTACCTAACAGTAAGACTTCAGCTCAGAATAATATGGACAGGAATATTCAGGAATGTCACAGTTTTGTCACTGCCATTTTTTTTTTAAACATGCTAAACTTGCTTGCATAAAGGATACTTCATTTTTTTTCCTTTAAAAGTAAAGAACAAACAATATCTTCGACTCCTGCTGTTGAAAAGCCACAATTGGCTGTTCAACTCAGCTATTAAAAGACTGCTTTCTTTCCAACGAAACAGGTTAAATACTTAAGAAAAAGCTCTCCAGGCATGAGCCCCAGTCAGGTGCAACAGAAAGAGGAGGTACTGAGAAACCTGATGGTTCTCTGAAGTTTGTTCACAGCTGATGCTTCAGGGACCAACGAATAAATATATCAGCAGTAGGCTTATACTACTGACAAGTAATTATATAACTTGTGAGAAGTAATGACAAGATAATTGTAGTTGTGAGAAGTACCATTACAAGATAATTCATTAACTATTGATAATTTCTGACTGTTTATCCAGGGTAAAAAAAACTCGATAAAGCAAAGAATGCAAATCCTTGTTTCTAAGTTACAGTGAAAATGTTTCAAATTTAACTCAAAACTGCGAAGTCTGTAGCTAATAAAAAAACCTAATGAGCAAATCTAAAAAAAGACCCCAGAAAATTCATCACGGAAACAGGAATGGCTGTATCATTGCTTAGAAGATTAATTTCAAAGGGGGGAAGAAAAGAGGAAGAATAGCCATATTGTCAGCTGACTGAACTGAACTTCAACTGAAAGTTTAAAATGTTGGGGTTGTTTATTTTAAGTTCTGACCTCAAGAGGAAGACACGTGAAAAATCAGAACCTTATCAGGCTCACTACAGATAAATATGTCTCTGATTTCAAACCTGCTCCCCATTTTGATGGGTTTTCTCATCATACTTGGAATACTGTATGCAGATA
>WEKW01028009.1:6738-19056 GCA_013389905.1 Sula dactylatra
TGCTTCTAACTCTTCCTGTTTGGCTTTAATGGCTACACTGATGGGTAAACACCCAGAGATATTATATAGTTGTGTGTTGGTTTAAAGCGTCAATAGGTTTTTAAAATGGCAGTACCTTAGAAGAGCTAACTTTTAAATTGGAGTGAGAAAGAACTTGGTGTAAAAAAGTTGTAGTTAAAAAAATTGGGCTTTGGGAGGAGGATTGAGAGGACAGGAGCTGTCTGCTCCTATCATGATAAGAAGTTATGAAAAAAGAATTTGACTGAAGTAATAAGTGAAGACTTTTTGAGAAGTATCCAGAACATTACNTTTTCAGACAGATATGCATTTATTCAATAAGTACATTGAAACGAGGCAGAACCAAGTATGTAAGAAATGTGAAAGAAAAGGAGCAAATGTCTTACATTAGCTTTTGTAGCTTAAAGCAGTTCAGATACATTTGAACAGCTGTCCAAATGTTAGTATTTAACCCGTTAATCATACTAGAAGGTGGTGAATAAATACATATTAGAACTTTCAGCAAGAAAAAAGACCTGACTGAAATTAAATTAATTGGTAGTGTTATAGCATAGCGTGCTCTATAATATAGGTAGCTTGGCCATAATCAGATTGAGATAGGAAATTAGATGTTTATAACCATAGTCTAGATTGCTATTGAAGTGATGAGGGAAATTCTGACTGGTTTTAAGAGTGGACTTGTGAAAAGGACCACTTGTTCTGGTACTTTCAACAGCTGAAAACAAAAGCTTTTGATGGATACGAACTACCACATGTTTTATATTTTAACCTACTGAACTTCCTAACTTAAGACAGCTCATTAATGAGTGCATGCTTATTTATTTAAGTGAAAAACATTTTGTTTTATATTGTATATCCAGTTTTGTTCTGCCCTGGGTTATGTTATCTAAGGAACATACCATATGAAAACCAATATTGCCTATGTATCTCAAGCTTTCTCTTACAACTTTCTCATTATTTTTTTGCTACTTAATCAAGAAAAGATTTAACACTAACTTTGTTGACTTCTGAAGAGGAAATGTTAAGTGAGAATTGATGTGCATTCAGTGATTAACAGAATTTTCATCTCTAAGGATTACTTCTAGTTGGAATTGAAGTGGCATTTGCATGGTTTGGAAGGACATTCTCAGGAAAGTCAGGTCATGCCTCAAACAGGATCAAAAGGAGGCAATTTTTCAGATAGTAGCAGAAAAGCAGCAGCACATCAGGCATAGTTGCTTTTCAGAGGAGTTAAGAAGGGAAGAGTGGAACTTCTCCTATTACCCCTGAAGAAATAGGAGTGATGAGCAGTGACTGTATAGCTGTCACCTGGCTTTGTGGCAGTACTCCTTCAAGAGGAGAAAGCAATGAAGAAGATACAAAAGAAAGTTCAAAAGAAGACAGTGAATTTTTTTGCACATCCTAGAAAATGGAGAGGACAATAAGCCACAAAGAAATTGAATTCTGTTGAGATCTGACGCTGAATTAATTTTTTCCCTGGTGGGGAAATTTTTTTTCTCCTATTTTTCTTTGAAAAATCAGGAGTGAAAATATAATTCATTGTGGGGTGGAATTAACTTATTCTGGAGGCAGATTGAAGAAGTAAATTATATGTGCAGGTATTTGGGGTCCTGGAATTGTGAAATATTGTATCGGAAATATGTTTCATCAGACCTAGTACCCATAAAAAAACCCTGTTATGCTGCATTCTTCACTTTTTTGAGACAAGGCCAATGAATGTAAAAGAAACACTGTAAATGGATATGGTGAAAAAAGCACTGGCCCACCGTACAGATTAGCAGTGATTTATATTTTCAAACTGGTAGGAAAAGGAGCTGTGGCAAAAGGTAAGAGTCACTCCTATTTCAAAGACCTTGCAGCCTTCAGTTTGGTGGGAGAGATTTATTTTTACTCTTCCCTTGCATTATCCTTTTCTGGAAAGTCATATGTTTAAATCACCTGATAAGAATACTCATTTCTGCTTTCCTGAAGCATTAGTTCCTGCAGTTCCCACAGAGTACTTGGCACCTGTCTTGTCTCAGGTTAGCATGTTTCGTATCTGTGTAAGAAAGCCCATGATGAAAACTGTAGCTTGTCCAGTGCAGTGGCTCCAACAAGAAAATTTAAGGAATTAGCAAAGGAAATATGCCCTGTCTCACATGTTTAATAAGCAGGTTTTACATGTTGTAAACGCAGTTTCTAATTTGTCTTTGTGGTGGTGAGAATGATGCATTAGAGTATGGCTTAGCTTGCAGCTGGGGTCAGGGACAGGGGTGAAGGTAGGTCTCTCGCCTCTGTATCTGGGGGTGGAAATTAGTGGAGGAGGGAGGGGAGACAGACTCCTAGAAGCAGCAGCAAAGAGGGGAAGTGAACTTCCTTTATACAGTTTTGAAACAGCTGTTTCTGTCAAACCAGGCTGAATACCTTCCAGTATAATCCTGGCTAGATCACAGGGATCTCATAACCATTGGTTTGAAAACCAGAACAAGATGAATGTCTGGGTTTCTGATTTGCCTGGGTGCACATAAATGCACTCAAAGCAAAAGAAATCATGGTTCACTCATGTAGCGGAACCATGTATGTTGGGGGATTGGGGATGGTCACAGTGTTGAGATGCTCATTAGCATTTGTTTGTGAGTCTGCTTGGAAATTATCTTCACAAAATAGGAGAATGAGAACAGGGTATCTCAGGAGGACATGAGATTTAAAACATTTTTCATTTTTTCCTGCCATAGACTTAATATATTTCATTGTATTCTGTGGTTATAATATTTTGGTTTGCCCTTTAGGACCTATCAGATAATGTCATGAAAAACTGAATTTCAAACCAGGAGAGAACAGTAAAGAACAATCCAAGCCAATATTTTGTTTATTACTGGATATTATGGGAATCTTGAATTCTGAAATATTTAATTTTCTGTTAAACAAGCTCACACTTGCAAGCATTCATTTTAATTCTTCAAAATTTCTCCTTTTATGTACATAAAAAGGCAGATAATAGGAAAAATGACAGAAACTGTCTACCCACCTAAGAATGATAACTATATTGATTTACTTTTTAAATGAACCTGAAGGTGAAAACAGGATTTGGCAAGGCATTAAAAAGAGTTTATATTTTAAATATTACTAACTTTTTGACATGACTATGATGCCTATGAGGCAATAATGACAAAGTCATGAATAAAATTAGCAAAGTCGAAAGACGGATTGAGGAACAGCTTGCATAAAGCTTTCAGACAGTTATCGCAAAGTATTTTCTGAATTCTACTCTCAAGAATGATTTTAAGTTGTTTTAAAAATGTGAATTTTGATGACCTTCATAGACAACTGCATAGGCTGCATTGGCATAAACCTGTGGTTTTCTGAGCTCAGCTGCTAGTGTGCAGAAGTGGACTGATTGGTATGTTCCATGATAAGAATTTAGTTGGCCATTGCAACACTATATTTAAAATTATGCCACTTGCTTTAATGTTCTTTTCTGAGAAACCTGAAATTCAGCAGGAAAGAGGGGAGAACACAGAGGACTTGAAAGTTTCATGCATAATACAGGATCATCTGGAAATATTAACTTGACTAATATAAGCAGTTCCATTATTATTATTCAGGTAGCTATTATTAACTATACTAACTATAACTATTATTAACTATACTATTATTAAATTAGCCTTAATTAATATCTTAACTTGTATATATAAACTTGTACATAGCCTTAAATAATACTCTGTGTCTTCATTTTTATATTGTGATCTCAGTGTAAAATTAGCCTGCCCAATGTAAAACCAGCCTGAAAATGTAGATTTTCTTCTGGTATCAAGCATAACTCATTCTCAGTTTCCTTATGTGTCTCTGCAAGGCATTATGTCGTGTTGTGGAGACATAACAAAATCTTTATTTTTAACAAGAAGCATGCATGGAAATGTAGAAAAAGAAATATTTTCCATGACTTCATCTTTAAGTTTTGAAATTATTACTCTAATCCTAGGAGACATAAGTCAGAAATGTTGGATGATTACAAAAAGAGCAAGCAAAGAAATTGCAAATCATGGAAATATGATTTATTGATCAAATATTTATAAAAATTATATCCGTCATGAACTACTACAATAGGTGCTTTCTGAGCACGGATATTTATAGATCATTGTATGTCTAGATCATTGTGTAGATTATGAAAAAGCCTGCCCTCAATTTATTAATCTTGAGGATTATGCTTTACCATAATAAGAACAAATCCAACATTGTCTATTACTACTTTTTGTACTATGTTACCATTTAGATTGAGAGCCTTTTATGCTAAGTGGTGTACTGATAGAGGCTGTCAATGCATTTTGATGATAGATTCACAACAAGTTAAAAACGTTAGAAATCTCATCACAACAAAAGGATAACTCATGGGGATGGATGTTCAGTGAGTTAAGGAGAGGGAAAGCCAGATATGTTGTTGATGCTAGAGGTGGAGATCAGTTCATACTAAGAGTGGAGGAGTTGTCAAACCTTGCTGTTTTTAAATGGAGAAGATCACTGCATACTGGTAGTGAGAGGGGAAGAGACCTGGGTTTTGGGAAAGGCTGAAGAAGGAGCTGGTGGCTGTGAGTGGGAAAGGACACAGGAAAGGAGACAAGTTGGAGGGTTGGGCATGGTGTAAGTAAGTGAGGCTATGTTTATGTTGGAAATTAAGTCTGAAAGATCTCATTCCCTTACCTGCACACACCTTGCAATGGAGACAGGGTTTCTTCAGCACTGTGTGTGCCCATTGCTGCTCTGGGAGCCACTGAAGCATCCCACAAGCTCGTGCCAATGCAGGTCTTGTGATGACTGCATGGTGACTTCTGGCAGTCTCTAAACAGGTTTAGAGTGTTGCTGTTTTCACTCCAAGGTCTCTCCCTGCTGCTCCAAATTTCTATGCTTCCATTATACTTTTTTTTCAAGCCAACTCCTTTGTTTCAGAAGTCTCTTGTAAGTTCCCTAGTTAATGTTTAATGTGGCTGATGGTCATCTTTCTCTTTAACATAAACAGTTTTGGGAAAACACCCTTTCAGAGAGTTTTGTGTATCCCATCCACACACACTATGTACACTCATGTTCCTATTCCAAAAGCCGATATTATCTGGCCCTTTTGCTGTAGATGGACCCTGCAGACACCTCCACAGATACAGATGAAGAGTCAGGATTTTAAAAATAGGATGTCAGCACCAGAATTAACTTGATGATGATTGGGGCGAATATGGAAATATATAAAACAATGTGAAATGCAGAGGCTTTAGTGGCAGAGGAACACTGAGGAGCTGGATGGGACTTTGTGGAATTGAGAAAGGGAGGATGGTGAGAAACTTTACAGAGAATGTGAAGCAAAAAAAGAAAATGAAAAAAGAGAAAAATGGATAATAAAGAAGTTAAAGCAAAATTAAAAGAGGAAGAGAATGAGAAACGGAATATAATGAGTAATGTGGAAATGTAAAGATAAGCAGGTGGTTAGCTGGCAAAGAAATTAATGAGAATATGGTCATTTGCAGTTTTACATGCTTACTCATCCCTTAATACACTAAAACATAAACTGTGTTAATTACTCCATGTTATCTGTAGGTAGACTACAAATAGTGACACTGATGTATTTAATGTCGGCCTGATGGTCTGTCTGGGACACTGCTGGTGTGCTGTTTTGTACTATTCCCAGGCAAACTTTTCCAAGGTTAATGATGAATTCAAGAGACATTACAAGATCAGTTGTTGAGTCATTTTCCAACTGGCATGAGTGAGCTTTGTAATGTTTCTTGCTGTTAACAATGTCTGACTCCTTAAGGTACTTTAAAGGATCTGAAAAATCCACTCAGGAAGCAGATCCTGGTGGATTTGTTTTCTTTTTTTTTAGTTTGCAAAAATTAAACAGCTTTCCTCCAGGACTGCATCTAGTATTTGAAACGTTGCCTGACACACAGAAATTGTGTGCTCTATTGTTCTCTACTGCCATTCTGATTATTGGAGCTCAAAGGTTTTCAGTCCATGTTCAGACCTTAAAGAATGCTGCTCTTGCTGTGTCATGGTGGTTGTTATAGACTTTACAGGTAAATGTTTGTACTTTTTGAGGAAATGAGTTTGGTCTCCTGGTGGCATAAGCTGAGAAGCATTTTGTGCTGAGCTGATCTTTCTTAAATGATTAATCCCCTAACTTTAGAAAACCCGGTTTTCAGCACCAGAATAACAGGCCCTCCCTGTTAACCTCTCATTTGAAAACTAATAAAGTGTTTTCTTGTGGCTTTGGATAGACACAGACTGGAACTTTTAGGTAAAACAGGTAAAATGCACTGGTGTAAAACTAATATATTGCAGTAACCTTCTCTGTTGATAATGGACAATTACATGGAATTGTTTAAACATTGTTGTGAACAAAATTAATAGCTTCCTTAATGCTGGAGAAAGGATTTTAGTGCTATAACATGCTTCATGAAAATGGAAGTTAAACTAATATTATACCTGAATAACCGGGCTGTTTTTTCTAAATAATTAACAGTATTTTCTTGTTGTTTTGAACAAAAACAAATTACCAAGTGCCTGTAAAAATGCATATAGATTTTAAACAATTTTCAGCAAGACTGATCTAACCAGAATGATTGCCCCTTCAGGGCCCAAATTAAAATGTACTGTTGTGTTACCGGGTCTACCCTTTTACATTCCATCCTCTTGGAATGTAAAAAACAGCTTTAATGACTCTATGACCTGATGTAAAACCAGACTACATAAAGGTTTTCTTAGGAATCCTGAAGTCTATGTCTTAGCCCAGGCTGAGCTCCATTCTGCTACTGACAGCTTCCATGACCTGACTTAGCTTCTTTGCATATTCTGTCAATATCTGTGCACTACATTTAGGTATGCTGTAAAAACATGGCCAGTTTGAGGAGCAATAGTTTGTCATCAGCTTCTTAATAAGTACTTCCATGTGTACCTCTCTGGCTTTCAGTTATACCTTTGCTTGAAAAAACAAATCCAGTTCTTCAGTGTTTCCCTTCAGGTAGTGTTTCCTAAATTTCTGGGGTTTATTGTTGTTTTCCTTTCAGTCCGTGGTATGTCTACAGCTTTCTTCAAACTGCGATTCCTCCAAATGGACCTCCAGCAACAAGTTGTTTAGGGTTTAGTTGATGGAAAAATGGTATGTCTTATTGTACACACAACTCTCTCTCTTATCACCTCACCAAGACTTGCTTTTTTATCCTATCATCCATTCTTACTCATGTTATCATTCTCAAAATAGTTTACAGATCATTTTCTGCATTGCTGCTGCCTCATCAGTTGTCTCCACCTCCTTTCTATTATATTTTTCAATTGTCTATTTTGAATGTTATTTTGTATAATGAGGAACATTCCTCCAGATTAAATATTTACCTAAACTCCTAGATACTTGCAACTTCACCCATTTTGTTGACTTTCACAAGCTCTTACCACTGAGCTTTATTTCTTCAAGAGAATATGCAATAGATCTGAGCTGGTATCTTATGATGCCCAGCTTGAAATGTGGTCCTTCTTTGGCAATGAACTATGGCTAATTATTTATTCAACCAGACATATCCTCATCTTAGGTAATTTCATCAAAGTTATATTTTCTTACTTTCTTTATGAGAATGTCTCATTAGGACAGCAGGACAGACTTTATTAAAGTCAATATATTACATAAGCACTTCCTCCTCACACACTGCACCAGTTTAGCAAAGAAGAAAATTAGATATTTGACATGATTTGCTTTGGGCAAATTAATTTTGGCTGTATTTTATTACTTTTTTAACATGTTTGGCTGTATTTTATTGCTTTTTTAACATGTATGTTCTTATAAATGGATTTATTAACTATGAGATTTGTTTGTTTCTGTGAATCTCAGTTAAATGGATAAATATCTTTTCCAGGTTCTTCTTTACCTCAGCTCTCTAATACCCCCTCCCTATTAGTTTGTGAAGCTATAACTGATGACTGAGAGCAAGATTAAGCATAGTTCAGCTATGTAAATCTGTGTTAGTTTAATTCATTTTATGCCTCAACATTCTCACTCATACTGTATTTCTTCTGTTTCTTCCTTTTTCCTTCTTTTTCCTGTAACTGTGACATCCAAAGATTTCATATTTTTAAACAAAATCTGTTTGCACTTTCCTATCATAACATATTTCTATTATTTTGCATAAAACTGAAACAATGGCCCATCATCCCTCTCCTTTTGTAAATATCTCTGCTTCTTGAAACAATTAGTTGCCCCCAACTCCTTCCTATATACTTTGTGCTCTCTGACATATTATTTACAAAAAAAACCCTCAGAGCTCTTGTCTCATTATCTTTATGTGCTTTTGACAATTTCTGTTCTTCCTTATCTTGGTAATTTTCTATAAATTTACTTCAGTATTTGATCCCTGTAGTAGTCATTTAATAAAGCTGCTTCTTCCCAAAGGCCTCATATCTTTTCAGCCTTTTTGCTTGACACCATTTGTCTACATATTTATTTCTGATATTTATTTATTTATTTTGGGCCTTTAGATCCAGCTGGAAGTAAGAGTTAGAATGCTTGCTGTTCCACTGATTGCTTCACTGCACTGAGGATTGTGTCTGGCAGTGCCATCAGTGACCACGGATGAGCAGCAGCAAGCAGAGAACTGATCATGTGCCTCAGGCACAAGAACAGGTTTTGGCCACTATCTTGCACTGACTCCTCCGAGCAAAAGTGAGGTGTGGATTCTCTCACCAGCAGGAATCACTTCTTTTAATATGAGATTTGAGATCTTGGTGGATAGAGGACTTGCACTGAAGGTAGAACACTGCGTGACATGTGTCCAGTGGCCAGTCTTCCGCAGCTGATGATGTAACTGCAGCCTTCAATAGTTAGCTAATTTCCTCAATCCTGCACATGTCTGTGTTCATCTTGTTGATTAAGTCCTTTGTTCCAGGAAGTTTCACACTCAGACCATGCCCTCCTGCTGCTCTCCTGAACTATGGAGGGGCTTCCTTGGCAGACATTTCCCAGACTGCGTGATGTTTCTGCCCAGCTTTCTTTGGCAGAAATACAGTGTCTGGTTATTAGCACCAGAGTGGATGTTCCCCATGTCAAGATCATTTTGTGGGCCAAGACTTATCAGATGCAGTCTGAAAAGGATTCATAATTTTGCTTTCCACCCACTCTGATTCTTCTCTGTAGCATCTGAAATAGTGATGAAAAGACCTGCCTCTGTGACTATTATCAATAGGTGAATTTAGCAGGCAAATTCAGTTTGTCTCCCAGCTTCGTTAGAGTACTTCTACACAGCCAGATTAGTATGACATCATCAGGACCATAGTAACACCTTACCATACCTTATAGCACACAATACAAACTAATGTGTTAAAGCTCGCCTAACAGGTGGAGAAACTCGATCAGGGCTGCAGGACTGAGCATAAGCAAAAAGGGAGAACCAGGGCTCTAGTCAAAAGACTGGGAAGACTACATGGTCATTACTGTGTCTTAGCTGTGAGGAATCAGCTCCCAGAGGAAGGCCATTAGCAGCAACTTCTTCGTTCTAGTGCAGTCAAGGAATTGGTTTAAATGATTGCCAAAGGAGATTGAAATAATCTGTTTGACTTGGCACTGAAGGAGCTGCTCACATGGGCAATATAGCCATGAGTTACCACCTCTCATTTAAACATGGAATGTAACTCCAACTCACCTTAGCATGGGCTAACACACCTAATGCAAATTTATATCTGTTGTGCCAGTAAATAAGCTGTGAACAAATTCAGGGATGAATGTAAAATGAATAACCATGCTGAAGACTCTCTAGAGAAGTGTCCAGTTTAGTTTCTCTTATAAAATTAATAGAAATTAACAGTAAACAAACAACGTGGATTACATACATTACAAATCCTTCATGTTTAAATGTTTAAAACCACACCTGCTGTTCTACAAGTATTCATTTAAAATAAGAGGGTTTTTTCATACAATAAACTCTCATTTTGTATAGTGAATATTCACAGAATAAAGAGTGACTGGATGAATTGGTTTGCTATCATCACTGTCTCAAGATGTTGTATAGATCCTGAACAGATCCATTAATGTGGTATTTTTTTAGGCTGCAGCACAGATGTTTGAAACTTCCATGTAAAGCGCTTTTCTGAGATTGCCAAGTATGCATTTATAGAAACTTGCAAACTGGTTTGGTAAAAGGGATTGATTTCATTATATTCATATTTTTTCCTGATTATCCTTTGATGGTGTTTCTTTACTAAGTAAAGATGTGGTCCTGCAAATAAATTTGCTCATGGGTAGTCATTATAATGAAATCAATGAAACTGCACATAAGAAAACACTGTACTTGACAGTTAGGGTTTTGGAGTATTAGTCTGTAGAAGGTAAACAATCTATCCAACACTGATTTGGATTGAACACAGAATTATTTTTAACTCCATTATTCTACTAATTAAAACATTAAGACTTCTGCAGTGCATGGAGTCATGATCAAATTACATTTACATGAAAAGGATCATATTTGTAAGAATTTAGACTGTAAAGCAATCTGGACATAATCGTAATTTTTTCTCTTTATGGGACTGTAGTCAAAAGTTTGAATAAGTGTGGTATACAAAACTGTTGTTGATTCAGTTCTCAAGATACTGTTTCTTTAATGTTAATATTTTAATTTTAAAGCTCTATCATGTAACTTTACAGAAGCTTAGTCCAACTGCTGAGACAGATGCTACATATCTCTCAAGATTGATGCTGCTCAGTGTGAAGGCCATTTGAGAAATAGTCTGTACACTGTTGTATAAAGTTATCCTTATCATTTACATGGTGCAGATATATAATATCAGATGATATATTGCAGAAGGAAACCGAATATTACAATTTCAAAGTATGCAGGAAATTTGAAAACTGGAAAATGACTTTAGAGATTGTTCTCTGCTCCAAGAGCAAGAATCAATTATTTCAGATCCTCTTTTCTGTAGAAATCTGCAACTGAACAAAGCAGGCAAATGACAATTAGGAATGGTTTAGTGATCATATATTCATTTCTTTATAATTTCTAAATAAATACTGGCTCATTTTAGTTTATGCATTAACCAGTTTTACAAACAAGAAGGGATTACTTACTGTATTTACCTGTGTTGACTTCATGCTTAATAGAGTACATATTATTACTCAGAATAAATCTCTGCTTCAAATCTAGTAACATTTATTAGATAAATCTTTTTGGGAAAAAATGGTTAAATGATCAGTGATAGAGGTTCTAGCATACTTTTTGTAAATTATTTTAATGCTTAATTACTTTCATTGTTAAGACAACTCTAGTGGTATTTTTCTAATTTAAACTGAGTTTGATCCTCTTCTGTAACCTTGCTAGATTGAGATACTTCTCTTTTTAAGTTTTTGTCGCTTACTTAGACATTGTAGACTGTCTAGAACTCTTTAAACTGGCTCTATTTCTATATAGATTGAACTCCAGTTTCACTGTAAGGCATTCATTCCCTTATATTAATGGATTTTCTCTCCAGTTTCATAGCCAGTTTTGAAAGTCTTTCTTGAATTATGAACACCTGTTTGGACTGCAGTGTTCCAATGCTGATCTCACCAGTGCCAAACACAGAGGTATATCACTTCTACATCTACTTAAGATTCCCTTGTAACACACCTGAAACTGTAATTTATTCCTTTTAGTTACAATATTCAGATAACTCGTGTGGCTGGTTATCCCTCATGATACCTATGCAAGGTTACATGTGAATATGTACCTTTATCTGTTCATTTAAGAGCTTAGCAAAAAAGTTAGATTTATGACATTTATTCACTCCAACAAAATGAAAGAAATATGACTTAGTTCAAATTATCTGACCTGATATACAAATTCCTAATCACTGGATCAGAAGGTAGTCTGAGCTTGGCCTCATAGTGTCTTCTTTTTATATTTTACCACTGAAGTTAAATATCTACTAGGATAGAAATAAATTCCAGTTTATGGCTTCCATGCTAATGTCTCAATCACTGAGTTAAATAACTATTTTCAAACTTAGCTTAGTGACTATTTCAGTACTCAGCAAAGGAGTGACTGAAGATCTACTTTGTGATTGTCATATGACATGACAATTAGGACACTTCCATAAGGTATCAGAGATGCCTTCCATAAATCAGACAGAGGGTAGCTTTGAACAATTGCAAACCGTAATGATCATGTATGGATTAAACTGCTTTGATTGTTCTCAGTACTTTACAAAATCTTCCATCTTTTCAATTATGTGAATCTTTTAATCAGATTTTAGTAATTAAAATCACAATTAAAATTAATTTATTAATTAAAGCAAATACATGCTTATCAATGAATAATTCCA
>WEKW01028010.1:548-12749 GCA_013389905.1 Sula dactylatra
GTGCTGGGGATCACACATATGTTTGAAAGTGAGAGGAGAAACAGAGCACAAGGAGACAATTGCCATTATAGCAAAAGGTAGAAAACAACACATCCTTGTTCAGTCTTCTGCTGGCATGATGCCCTCTTCTAGAGTGGTTGACACCATAATTAATTATATCCATTTGTTCCATAGTAGTGAAATTCACTCCTGACTTTACTGTGTACTCAGAATTGATCCCATTTGTAAAACTATATAATTCACTTCAATAACCTCAACACCATCAGTATGCCATGAGATTCGTAAAAGCTTCTGTACTTTATGACTATCTTGTTAAATTAAAGAGCTCTTTGTTAGTGTAGTCTCCACAATACAGGGTGAATTTAAAAAAAAAAAATCTACGGAACTTGTATTATTGCTACTAATATTTTAGTTCCTTCTCTGACTTCTTAGCTACTTGTTTTTCCTTATCATTGCCTCTAGTATGGCTTATTCTTGCAAAAAGAAAGTTAAAAAAAATCATTTTTCTCTCTTTATCTCACATGAGCTTGGCAAAACACAAATATTTAATCCAAGCTTCCTTACAGAGAAACAGCAACCTGAGACATATTTCCCCCACTTTTCATAAACCATATTTAAATTATTATTATTATGAAAAATTATGTCTGTTATTTGACAGACCATGTTTTAGGGATATGTTGAAGCAATCTTGCAATTCAAGCAAAGAGAACTGATATGACTTTTGTAGAACCAATACTGGTTATTCAATACTGAGATAATACTGAGATGATTTTACAGCAGGTTTTTTTTTCTCCCAAGGCTGCATTAGAAGGACAAAGACATTCAGCTTTTGGTCCTGCAAGCTACTTCTATAAATATCATAGAAACAATTAAAAAAGCTCATCTTTGTGGGAAAAATGATGCAAGCAATGAAGTAACTTCCACCTGCTATTACATGATCTTAGGCTTGGTGATATAAACTATGTGATGAAGTCAACGAAAGTGTTCAGATCAGTTTGCTTTTAATTGATAAGTTAGAGTGGCATATGATACAACTAATATGCATCGTGTTTGATTCCAAACCAAATCCATGTGCAGTTTATAGAGATAAAAATCTAGGATACTACTGAGTTTTCATAATTATTAGAAATTAGTATGAAAAAATAGTATACCTAGCTGTGCAAAATTAGCAACAAACCCATTAGTTTAGTAATACTGTGGCATGTGTCTTAATTGATTTACTCACTTTATTGTGGAAGGTTTTTTAAGTTAATATTCATGTATTTTATCTTGAAATAAATGTAATTATAAATTCTGACACAAGTATTATTTGCATAGCAATTGGTCACAAAGAGTAATTTATTAATATTCAATGAAGTGTTAATTTGTGCAGAGCCTAGAGCAATTGTAAACTTCATTTTGCCTTTAGATGGAAATTTGTTGCAACTATAACTGTGTATAATTGTATTAATCAGTCCCAAAGAGTATTTGAGGTTGAAGCATATAATGTTATTTTATTTTTGACCTACAGTGGCACAATATGGAATAGTTATCATGACAGAGAATGGGTTTTCTTATCTTCTTAACAACCTGCTCTACAAATACATTTAGAAGCAATTGGGTTATTTTATGAAGGCTTTGTTATCTTTGTTATTTATTACCTGAGTTAGGAATTCAGAAGGATTTTCCATTCTACTTTCTGTTAGAATTTGGGAAAAGGGAGAGGGAGAAGAGCATAAAGAAGTTACTTTTGAGAGACACATTTTCAGAGCAACATTTGCTCACTCTGATTTTTTGGGGGTCTTTATTGGACTGTGAATTGGACCTGTTTATTTTGGTTTTAAACAGATAGGGTAATTCTTTTGTATGCATCTATACAGCTGAAAATGGATGGAGTTGCACTTCAGCAGCTGACAATATCTACTTATATTAGGCTTAGATTAACGCACTTTGTAGGTGGAAGTAGGCAAGTGGGTCCCTGAACCTTGTGACAACATGGATTTCTTGACTTTTCATGGGTAGGAGTTTAGTGGGAGATATACAATGTGAAGAGACAGTAAGCTAACATAAATCAAACACGATAACCAAAAGCGTTCTTCTAACAAGCTACTAATGATGTGTAGTATATGATTAAAAAATATGCAAAAATAATGCTTAACATGCTGCATATTGCAGGTGCATAGAACTTTACTATTGCAGCTAGTATTGACCTTTTTTTCAGACCTTGTAATCTTCTTGTGCTGTATAGTTTCTGGATGGTCAGGAGAAAATGAAAAATTAAGAGAGAGCAAAATGTACATACACTGCAGAAATGCCCGTATCACCAAAACCAATCTGGGAGATCAGCAAGTAGGGATAAATGCAGTTCTCAGCAGTTCTTCCTGGAAGATTACTACCTGCTGAGAAGAAGAAAAGCTTGTCTCACTGTAGGAGGACATCATGGAAGTAGGTCAAATGCCCACAGGTGACTGACCAATATGGATATGTTAATACATGGTTCTTGCTCATACATTTTCTTTCTGTTTGTTAGGGGATTGGATTTTTATTTTTTTCCCCCCCTTTTTTTTTTTTTAAGTGTTTTAATAGTGGCCTTCTTACAGCTTCCTAGCCATCTGTCATTTAGCAGAAGGCTTTTGATAGCAGACTACTTGCAGCACGTTGATCCCTGTTTGTTATTCAATCCAAGTGCTCTATTACCTGACCTTTAGTAGTAAAAACTGCATACAGTATTTTCACATGAAAGGCTAACCTAAAGAAGCCTTGTTTAAAAATGATATTTCATGTTAGAGCAGTTAACTGGATTGCCAGACTTGGCAAACTAGGTTTACTTTTTTTGAAGCCATAAAGAAGTGTAATGATAGGTTCAAAGTTTATTTTTATTATGTAAAGATATATTGCAAAGGTAATGTCATTCATCGAACTGTTACAAAACATAGTTCCTTAATAGCTTGTATAAATTTCAGCACTCTAGTTATGATTAACAGGAGTAGCTCATTTAGAGAGAACTGATCAAAAGAACATAAGATTTTTTGATAGAATGAACAATAGAAACAGTGATGGAGTTTATGTACACTCAGGTGTTTAACAGCCATGAGCTTTTGGTTTCATGTGGTAAAGCAAAACAGCAAAATAATTACAGCACAAACACAGATAAAAATTGTGTTTTCAGAGCCAAAGTATACAGACTACAATAAGCTTTCACTGTTACCTGGCTTCAAGCTTTTTGATTCTGTATTCAAGATGGTAGAAATGTAGCTTTGAGCCATTATTCTGAACACCCTAAAGTTTAGTGTTTTTAAAATCTAAAATCTCATGTTGATTTAACACATAGGAAAACTTCGATCTTGTCTGATAGTATCTCAGCACCAGCTGTTTAGGGGATCTCTTGTACAGATATAACACCCAAATCTCTTTCTCTATCAATAAATGAAATTCCATTTAACATCAGTTAAGCTATGTCCATTTATTCTGGTTGAGTATTTGCTCCACAGGATTTATCAGAGGAACTTCAGTTTTGCATTTCCTTTATCACTCAAGCTAGAGAATCCTCTTTTCTGCCAATTTGAATTGGATTTCACCTGCTGAAGACAGAACTGTTTTTTACATCTGACCTTTCAGATCTGTTCTGATATGTCCAGTTGAAAAAAAGCAGTTCTCATAAAAAATATTCTTTAATGCAAACCTGTTCCATTGTACATATCTTCTCCCACACCCCTGAAAACAAGCAAACCAACCGAAAAAAGGAATAAGATAAAACAAGAGGAACTCTGTGACGCGGCACTCCAGAAGTTGTACCATATTGACATTGTATCTTCTGCACATCATGATGATCTTCTCCTTAATCTTTTCCAGTGCCATTTGCTTACCTGTAAATTAATTGCATAGTATTTTCAAATATGTCTGTGCCCTTGTCCTCTTCTCCTTTTCCCAGCCAAAGAGTGTGGCTGGTGAACAGTAGGTTTTCCCAGTTTACTCTCCAAACGGGTGACAAGTTTGACTTGGCAATGCTGCCAACAGCTAAAGCAGGCTGGGGGCACAGCCTAACTGACTGTCGCTAATTGAAGGGAGAAGACTAATGGCTACATGTAATATTTCCACAGTAATGAGAGCACTGCGCTGACACTGCTGTGTTGCTCTGTGAGAGACTAAAATGTTTTACAGGGATGGCAAGGCAGTACCACTCTCAACCCCCTCCACCCACACAACCTAAATGTCATAATGTAGTGAACAAGCTGACTTGGCTGAGGAATTTCAGGCTGCTTCTTTTCCAATTCAAAATGGGAAGAAAACTGGGCCTAGTGGAAAAACACTGGCCAGCTACAACTCAATGCCAGGAGCACTGTTTAACTGACATCTAATGACAACCAAAAAATGTCCCCATGCAGACCGCAGTAATTACACAGTCCTGGTGCTGCCATGTTAACAGGATTGTTTAAATTACTTTTGAAGGTGTGCTACATTGGTGACAGAAACATTGTTTCACCAATAAATAACTAATACATCAAATTTAGTGTGAAGACGAAGAGAGGAAGAACCTGCCCCAATGGGTTCAGTATACAAGGGAAAGGCCAGAGAGCATCCACCATTGCCCATCTGAGAAATGAACAGGTTTCATTCAGGAAGCTGAAACAAATCATGGCAAGATAGAGGGGGAGAGAGCAGAATTATCTCGTTAGACTCTGTAAAAGAGGCTGTTTAATAGCTCCAGTCTACACTCAGATTTAGTATAAAATATTTTTTCCTAATTGTATAGTATACTCTGGCCTAGAAATTAATTTTGTCAACATGAGCATGTTTACTGTTGCTTTCAAACTCTAACTCACTGGCTTGGCAGACAGGCAGCTCAGCTATGAAGAAATGTAGGACAGCAGCTGCATCGTCTGCCTCCTTTATAAAAGGAAAGGAGGAGACTTCATCTGAAACTTTATAGCTGCTCAGGGCAGTCTCACTCATCATTGTCCACCCTTACACATGTCCTATTCTAAGGAAAATAATGAAGAGGATAACAAGGTGTGAGTGGTATATTATGATGCATAAGACAGAAACAAAGAGGAGGTTGTGTTATTCCAGGTAATTTGGACCGGGTTATACATTTAGATATCTATCAGGAAGATATTCAGCTAGCAGAAAATTTACATTTGTAATCTGTTTTCCTTGTGTTCCTTTAGATCTGAGGACATTAAGTTTTTAACAACCAAAACATTACCACTAGGAAGCCCTTACTGGGATTTTAACCATATCCCTGGTTATAGAACGGATAAAGTACTACTTCCAAGTCAAGGACAAGTCATAGGTGACATACATGCTTCTTTATTAATGCCTTAATATCAGAGAAAGTATAAAACAATGTTTATGTGCCAAATTGTCAAGGTCATATTGTTTCTGGAAGAATATAGATATCAGATCACACAAGGGTACTTGCTAGATATTCTCTCTTCCATTTGGTTCTACTGCAAGACTTGAACCTGTCTCATATTTTAGGATTATATAGGTCCCTAATTGAGGCAAACGTCTGAATATGCTTTAAATGCTATGTTAAAGGAAAACATTTTCTCTCTGCTACTCCAACTTAAATGCCATTTGTACATTTTCTCACAGCAGTATTGAGATGTCACCCCTACATCAAAATCTCTTCTGACTTTGGTCCTATATGTATGTAAAACATTCTTAGCTGCTATGGTACATACAAGCCATGTAATGTGGTCTATGGCACTATTTATTTACATATTTATTTATTTTAATAAGGAGTAAGAAGAAACAAATTGTACTTTCTGGGAAAAAATGGTAAAAAGCCTCTTTAAAGTAAACCCTTTTTTGTTCACTAATAGATAAATTAAGCCTGGATTGTCATACTATATGCATTTATTATTAATCCATTTGCCAAATTATCTGATTAACAACTTTATCAACTAAATGTAGTTTAGGATTAGTGATGATGTTACTCCTGTCTCTTGAGATTAGAAGTAAGCTGCCTGTGGTGTAGATTTGGACATGGTGCAAGGGCTGGCATTTATATGCATGCAGTTTTCTCTCAGCGTACAACATGCAGACATTTGTTTGACAATTATTTGCTGTAACACTTTAAAGAAGTGGTAGGACACCAGTGACAAAAAATTTTGCATGAAGGATAGGTACTGATTTAATGTAAGATGAGGTATTCACAGAGTTAAGGTTAAAGGACACATAGAATGAGCTGGAAGTGGTGGGATACCCCCAGCTGTTCTTCAGTGAAGATCTCAGCCTTAATCCATAAAGATTGTTAGAGCCTCTGGAGGGGCTGGGTAATAGTGGTGACTGTTATCCTAAAAAACAGATGGTAAAGTGAGTGACATCTATAAATGTGCAGGCTGTGTTACTTCCCTGACAAGATGCTAAGCCCTTCTGGCACTGAAGTAAGAAGACAGGTGTTTTTGACACAAAAAAGTAGTATTGAAACTATGCCTCAAGCCATGTGGAGAGTCGAAGCCAATTTTTCAAGTAAAAGTAACTGAAAATCTAAATTGGGGTATATATGTAAAAGCACGACAGCTTCAGACCTTTCCCATCGATAAATTTTTGATGAGTTCTAGTGCCTGTCTCATGCCTGTAGAATTAGCCGATTGCCTTTCAAATAAAACTTTAATTTTCAAGGCTTGAATAGATGGTAGCTTTGCTCTAGAAATCTTGTGCAGCTCATTTCCAAGTGAATGAAATGGCAAGCGGTATTTTTGGCTTCTGTGATAACACCCTTTAAAGTTTGGTGGTGAAATTCTTCAGTTACCTTTATGTCTGTCTTAAATATAGTATGAAGTTAATCAAGTTTTCCCATACCACATGTTATAATTGTAATTAACAATGTCAGGTTTAGAAATTCATGTAGCCAACAGGGAAACCACAATGGTGTAAAAACTGATGTAATGAGTATATTTACTTTAAAATCCATTATCACTTCAACAGATTACTTTGTTTAAAAAGGTATTAAAGTTAATAGCATTTAATCTACTTGCTTGAATGTAGTAGTATTTTTCAAAAACCAATGAAAACAAAGCTTCAATAATCGAGCACTACCAGATGGGAAAATCTCCAGTGCAATTCTTTCTCAGAGAAATTAGGTTTCTATCTTTTTTTCTGCTTTCAAATTTAAAACACCTATCTATGTTTATGGATGAAAGGAAGCTATTAAGCAATAAAAAATGTCTCAGGTGTTCACCAAAATAAAATCCAGTGGAATCCACTTTAAAAAAAGAGGAGAAAAAAATGCATAAAAAATAAAGGGAAATGTGCCTTCTGTTTGTTGCCATGAAGTGAAACGAATTACCTCCACTAGTTAAAAACTTTCTTTGCATTTGTATGACAAGGCTTTTATGTATCCAGTAGTCTGCTTCTCATTTTCAACAAGTACAATGTCCATTAGAGTGTACTAAAATAATCAGTGCCAGAATATCCTGTTCTACTTCCATCTTGTCTGTTTCCTTCATTCAGTCAATGTAGTTGTCTTCTTGGCAAATAGTCTCCTTGCATATGTAGATTTGTTTTGGCTGGATAATTTATTATCACAGTTCTGGTAAAATCTGTGTGTCCCACCACTATGTGTTACTGAAAGCAGGGACACTTTAGCAATGTATTGTATTATGCTAAAAGAATTAAACAAAATTGTGATTAGAGGGTATAGATATTTACATATAGCTGGCAGTTGCAGAACAACGCATGCAGTGAATGATATGCTGGTGATCATTTGCACATTAAAATAAATCATATGACTTTTTTTTTATTGTTTCTCATGTTCTTATCCAATGTCAATATGATAGAAAAGTGACATTTAACACAAAAAACATTTATGGATTCAAAAGAAGAAAGCACAAAAGAAAGCATGACTCCATTGTCTTCTGTTGGGATTACTAACCTAGGAGGCAGAAATCCATTCAAGACTTTTTTTTTTTTACTTTTTTTTTTTTTTTTCTTTTTCCATTTGAACAGCATTGGATAAAATCCTTGAGGGCAGGGACTGGAGCCAGGGACTTCCCTCTCCTCCGTCTGTGCTTGTACTGTTAGGCTGCCTCATTTGCTTTACTTCATGACTAAAAATCCTGCATTCTTGATTTTACAAGAGATTTCTATAGGAAGAGTAGAGAATAATTATATTCTAGCCTGGTGATCAGGACATCCTCCAGGGCTTCATTATAGACTGGCAGGATCAGGTTTCCTGTTTCTTGAGTAACTGTCATAACCACATAATTACTGTGCTAAAGCTAGCCATCATAACCACCTCAATTTTCCAATAGCCAAGTTTAAAAAAAAAACAAACCAAAACCAAAACCAAAACTTGATTTTTTCTAGGGATGACTGTAATTTACTGCATCTCATGTACTGAAATTTAAGTGTATGAGAATTCCAAGAAACAGTTTTATTTTCACAGCCAGAAGTTTAGATATGGTGAAATTAATCTGCTTTTACTGATGTTACTAATGCCAATGTCTCTTTCATGATTGTTTTTTACACTTTTCCTTTACTATTTATGCACTTTTTTTACTCACAATAATGTTTCTGTTGTGTGTTTGAAGCACCATATATTATCCAAGCTCATCACAGAATATATCTTTTAGCTTTGACTTGTTTATTTTGTTCACTTCTTCAAGGAGTGCATGTTGATATTGATATCTATGAAACATATTGATATGTTTGAGAGATCACTATCCTTCTTCTAACCCTGAGATAGTTTATTTATTTCCTAATAGTTCCCCAGCCAATTAGTGTCAAAAATGTAGTATTGCTCATGAAAAAGTAATTTCCATGTCATGTTTTATAATTTTTTCTAACAACATGGAACAAGAGACTTGTTTCTCAGCCATCACCTGTTGTAAGACTGAGATGTGCATATGGATGTCTTTTGGATTAAGGTCAGATTTGAAGTATTCTGTGATGCTAGTTCTTTTTCAGTAGTTGCAGACTGTCATCCATATTATCATTCATGGTATTCCAAGACTAACTAGAAGGAAATTCAGCTTTTCAAAATGTGAGTTTTTAATTTGATCTGAAAGAACACTGGAATGCTGCTTCATCTGCCGTCTGTACTTCACCTAGTTTGGCTTGGTAGACCCAGCTCTCAGTGAATGTACTTGTTACCTGTATGTCAAGACTTTGGGTGAAATCAAGTCCTTCACTGTGTAAAAAGTCACGTTGCCTATAGAACTACAAGTTCCTAAGAGTTCAACAAAGTGTGTGATCTTTAAAGTATAGAATTCTCTCTGACATGTATACTTAATGGATCAGGCAGGGATATGCATAAGTAGCAGTCATAAAATCATAAAATATTTTAGGTTGGAAGGGATCTCTGGAGGTCCAAAGCCCAGCTCAAAACAGAGAGCCCAAAACTGGATACATTATTCCAGATACGGCCTCACAAGTCCTGGAGAGAGGAAAAGAATGCCTACTGTCTTCAAGCTGATTACATTTTTGTTAACACAGCCCAGTATGCAGTTGGCCTTCCATGTTGCAAGGCCACACTGCCAAGCCATATTAAATATGTTTTCCATGGACTCCCCTCGGTCCTTTTTATGCCAAGTTGCTTTCTGTCCAGTTGGCCCCCAGCCTGAATTGTTGCATGGCATTATTCCCTCCTGGGGCAACACTCCACGTTTGCCATTGCTGCACTTCTTGAGATACCTGTTGCCCATTTATCCAGCCTGTCAAACTCCTCTGAATAGGAGCCCAGCCTTCCAGCATGCAGAGTGCTTGCCCCCAGCTTGGTGTCATCTGCACGCTTGCAGAGGATGCACTCTGTCTCACGATCCAGCTTATTAGTCAAGACGTCAGATGCAAAGGCTTCGGTGGCCCCATTATCCACCCCTATTAACTAGCTGCCTGTTGGACTGTGCACCTGTGATCACAACCCTTTGAACCTGGCATTCCAAGCAATTTTTCCAGGCACTTGATAGTCCACCCATCCAAACCATATCTCACCAATTTATCTGTAAGGATACTGTGGGTGACAGTGTCAAAAGCCTTGCTAACATCAAGGTACTGCTTTTTCACCAAGGCAGCCGTCTCATCACAGAAGACAATCAGGTTGGTCAAGCACATTTTTCCATTGGTAAATGCATGTAGGCTGTTTCCAGTCTCCTCCTCCTCCTTTATGTGCCTGGATGTGTCTTCCAGGAGGATTTGCTGAGTAGTGAGGTTAGGTTGACTGGCCTGCAGTTCCTCTGATGATCATCCTCCTTCTACTTTAAATGGGCAGGAGATATGTCTTTTTTTATGTCACCAAGAGTTCCGTCATGAGTGGACTGCATGAACTTACACAGGTTTCTAGTTTCTTGAAAAGATGTGTATGTTAATCCTGAAACCACAGTTGACTCCTATGCTGTTAAATTTACATGGCAGTTTTTTAATTGACTAGTATTAAAAAGAAAAAAAAAAAAAACAAAAAACAAAAAACCACCAGCAGGTAGTTCACATGTAATTCTCTTTGTCTAGAAAAGGCATGCACTTTTGGTCTAAAATGCAACCTTGATGTATCTTTTTGTGAAGTTGGAGAACAGAGGCTTGGATTCATCTCACATACAGTCACTTAAGCTTCCTCTGGAGTTACAGTAGTGATGCAAGTGTATCTGAGAATAAATTCTAACAGGTTAGGTGGTGGTTTACTTTTGTAATTGTGTGGTTTTTCTCCAAAGTCCAGCTAATGAGATTAGCTATGTAGTTTATACTAGGTAACTTAAGTTGTGACATCTAAAATTAGATGAAACAAAGATTATATCTGAAGTGTATTTCATTGCACTGACTTCTGTCCTTCTACATTCTAAAGGCATTAAACTGCATTTTCTAATGTTTCTGTAGGAAGCAGCAAGGTTTCATTAAGGGTGGGAAGTTTATGGAAATTATTATTAATATTAGTGATTTTTAAAATTAATTCCCAGATACTATGGAAATGGACAGTCTATAGAGTAACTGATTGTGCTGTCAGATAAATGTAAGTTTGGGGATGTCTAGGTTGGGCAAAATTTAATTACTCAAAATGAAGTTTGCAAAGGTCACCAAGTCTAATAGTGATAGTATTTTTTATATTGGGAAATATTTCATGAGATTTTAAGCAGTCCCCAATGATCTGGAACTTGATTTTCTTTCTTATTTGAGAGATGGCACATTAGCATTGCACTCCACTGTCTATTACCATTCCTTACCAAGCACATCATCACCTTGCAATTTTCTTTTAGACAAAGAGGTAGATACTGATGAAACATAACATAACCTCCCGGCTTGCTGGTATTTCCATTGACAGTCTTCCATCCTAGTATTTGCTAATCTGCATAGTGACGTCTGATTCCCTATGAAGATAAAATAAATTCTTTTTAAATGTTGTATTTTATATCTGTTGAGATAGGACTACTAATCTACCATTTGTATTCCTTCATGAAAGTAATGCATTTTTATAGATTTATTCAATAATTTAATAAAACTTACACACTATAAATTACTTACAATTAAGTTTATGTTGAAAACAAGCTCAGAAACTAAAAAATTCTAATTGCATTTCATTAGAGTACTCTATAGAGTAGTATGAAGCCATTATATATATTGACTAAAATGTTAACTTCAATTTATTTAAACAATAGAATGACACCTGTGTGTCAGTATTACCTCTTAAGGAATATAGATGCTGCCATGTGCAGAGACATTAGGTAGACTTTATCTAGTTCAATATTCACCAAATAAATTTACTAACATATTGGTGACATTATTTCATCTTGTTTCTTGTTTATAGAGACAGGAGGGGCCATGTGATAGTCTAACATGCATTTCTCCTTTACAAAGGCTTATTGGTTGTTTCTTTAATTTGAATCTGTCTTTTAGAAGAAAATAGTTTTACTTCCCCAGCTGTGTAAACATGGCCTGTAAGGTTTTCTGTTTGTTCATTGCCCACCACCACTCCCATCCCACATTTATGTTCTTTGCATGTAGTCACGTTAAAATACATAGCTTTCTTGGTCCCAGATTCCAATGTGATCCAAAATTCCCCCAGTGAGTCACTTGGTTTATTTTGTTCACTTTCCCATAATCCTTATCTGCAAACTTCAACCCTAATTTATTTGATTCATGCATTCATGAAAATCTTATATCACAGTGCCAAAATTCAGGACCTGAAGGATATCAGTAGACATAAACCTGCTTTATAATGTTTCTGTGTTTACCTTTACATTTTAACACGTACTAATTAGCTATTATTTATTTATTTATTTATTTAAA
>WEKW01028015.1:0-11879 GCA_013389905.1 Sula dactylatra
AACAAAATGAAAAAAATAAAACAAAACCCCCAACCAACCAACCAAACAAAAAATACCCCCAACCAAACAAAAACCAAATCCCAAAACAACGAAACGTCATCACAAAACCTCCCCTCCCCTTGACTCTCCTGACAGATTTTATTTTAATATTTCTGATGCTAGATTCTTCTTCCTAGACTCACCAGCCCTCAGAGAATTCCCTGTGAGGAGGTTCCCAAATGAACATCATTAGGAGATCAAAGTTTTCCAACAGTTGATCTGTTGCTTAGTTACCAACACCCTGGAGTTATGACTTGATAAACTGTTTTGTCCTGAACAGAAGTCGACATTTCGTCCAAAGGGGCTTCTACCTGAAGAAAGGATCATCAGGATTTAACAACTCTCTCATGTCACCTTGGATCACCCTCCTTTGAAACTGCAGCTTGGGAATCACTCCAAAAAAGGAAGTAAAAAGTTGATAGAGAGACAGACACCGGTCCCGCATACAAAATGCATTTTACAGCCTTAACACACAGACTCATGAAGCATCTCCAGTATCAAACAGAAATCAAAAGTTCTGCACAGACAGATTCATTGTGACATATCACCTTTGGTTAGGGAAATTAAAATTCGGCCTCTTGAAGCTCCAGATATGAAGGACATCCAAGTTAAAAGTTCTTGCACAGACTTATCTTAAGTTTAATAGAGAGCTGCTAATTTAAGAGGATAACATTAAAAAATATCTGGATGGCACCCAAGACATTATAAAGCTATGATTTTCTAAATATTCATCACTTTGTACATTCTCTAAAACCACTTTTCCGTGCAAATAATTAGGCATTTCATTCTTTTAAAAATGTGTCTCGGGAATTAGCAAAAAGTCAATTCCCTGTTCTAAATTCTGAATGCAAATATGGAAAAGAAAGCACCTAGTACAAAGGCGTTGTGTAATTTTCTCTACAAAAATGTCGGAGTGGACAAAAGGATTTTCATGTCAATACCACCCTTTATGTCTAGATCAATCTTCACCTTGTAAGAAAGCAGTGCATTTTATTACTTTTCAAAATTCAAGAACATTATTTCTGCAAGCGATTCTTGATTGATAACAAATTCCCCACACAGTTTTATTTGAGGACATTTCCTGTCTGGGTATTTGTCATCCTTTTAAGATGGAAATAAATGAAATTTAAAATAAAATTGAATGTTTCCTTCCAGATTTTTTGCTTTTTCTAAAAAATATCATTTAGTTAATAAGGAAAATACACTTTTTATGCATATGAGCATGGACCATAACAGAATGCATTACACATTTATGTTATGCATCCATATTTGCACTATAAAAGAAAAAACATACTAAATATTGTACACTGGCACAGATGTACATATACATACATATACACATACACATGCATGAACTCATGCATACATATATACATATACGTAATATAATCAAGCACTACAGATTTGTCTGTGTCCTAAAAGAATAATTCCCAAAGTATCCCAAACTTAAAAAACTACCATCAGTTCCTCCCTTTTCTCTTCTTATTCTCACCACCTAATGATGGCTGAATAATTGTTCCTTGTTGTCTTTCTAATCCTTCACACAAAACCAGAATATTATAAAAATATGCTCTTTCTGAATAATTTACCAGAATTTCCCAAATCTTAGGTAACTGTTAAAAAAACAAGCAAGCAAGCTAAAAAATACCCCACAAAAACATTTATTTGACTTCAAAATTCATAAAGGCCTTTTTTGCAGTTCCTGTAGGATGCATAGGGCTCATATGTTTTCCTACTTAAGAAACAGGGTCCCTTCAGAGAAACAATGGCCTCTTTTGCAGGATCTGAACTACAGATCAGATGCTTGGAGTGAAATAACTGTAATAAACTGTGAAATAACTGTAATAAAACAGTGAAATAATACTCTCAATTTTATTCCTATGAAATCTGTCACATGACAAATCAATAAAAAATGGCAGTGTTATTTTGAAATCAGTCAATGTGTGATGAAATTGTCTGTCTCTCTTTACACTCAAATCTGCCAAAAGGCTGCAGTTGTAGGGCCTCAGACTTCACTGCAAGAAATGAACATTTATTTGACTAAAAACAAAGTTTTGTTATTATAGAGGAAAAGATGATGCATTGCAGAGCTCCATGTTCAGCAGTCAGTGTCTTCTGAAAGCCTCTCTAGCCCATGGTACTGCAGTGGAGAAATGTGAAACTTTATAACAAAGTCCCATCTGCAGCTTGATTCAGTCGAACCAGCATTTGACAGTAGATAATTCAGGTATGGGGCCACTTGGAGCCAGATGGCCTTGCCAAGAGTGACACTTGGCCTGAAGCATTTGCCACGGCTAGTCAGGTGCACCTCCTGGGGATCGTTGACATTCGGAGAGTGTGGTGGCAAAGGATGTCACTTGCAGAGGGAGCTTGGCTGGTGGAATGATATTCATGGGCTGCTGTGGAGCCGTGCCTCAGCGGGAGGGAGGGATTTTCCAGCCCAGAACAATGTCTTGGTTGCAGAGCTGAGAGGATGCCATGGCGGCATAGCCCTGATGGGCTGGGGCAAGCTGCCAAGGCCACATTCTCATGCAGATTTGGGCCTGTTAGTGTGCAGTGAACCTGAAATTTGTACAAGGAGAGCAAATGTGGGCCCCTTTCAGAACTAGTCTCGCCCATTCAACTGTTTGGAGAAATTAACTCTGAACTTTGATCATATTTCTTAGGGAAGAAAAACTGATTAACAGTCCCCCCTGCTGGGGTAAAAACCCCAAAATGTCAGATACAGCCTCAGAGAGCCGCATAATCCATGCCATACCGTCTTGCTTGTGTTACCTGTGTAAAGGCTTTCTGTGAAAGCACAGCTGCACATTTCGAAACTATTCTATCTCCTTTGTAGAGAAGGGAAGTTTCAAGAAGTGCCTACTTGTAGAAACAAGAGTATTGCAAGGTGGCAGTTCCGTATCATTACAACAAAAATGTTCAGTGAAAGGCGATCTAGGAACGGGACAGTGACTCCCACTTTCCCACTGTGGTTTTGATAAATTGGAGGTGCCATTCCTTGGAGGGGAGTGGGAAGCAGAAACACAGCTTTTCAGGTAAAGACCTCCACAAGAGCAGCAGTGTGCATGTCATGGTGATTCCCCACACTCAGATCTCGCAATCTTTACACAGTTTGTTGGAATAATTCAGCAAGGTTTGGGTTGGTGAGGATGCCAGAAATAAAAAGGAATATCACTGGGATAAAAATCCCATCTTGAACATATATTTGTGGCAGACTCTTCTGCACAGTATTTTCAAAACCTGCACAATTGGATATGGTTCATGGAGCTGGACATGGTTCATTAGGCAAGTGTTCATAATGGCCTCCTGTTACATCTGCTGAAAGAAAAATGCTTTGATCTTGCATCCAGGAGCAGATTTTGAGACTGCCCACAATATCATGCGTGCTGGTGGTAATTTACCCTTAATTTTCCCATTCAGTTTGCATTGCAAAGCAGCAGGGAGGTTGGCTTAACTCTAAATGTTGTAGTGTCAAAAGAATCAGCAGGAGCCACTGCCAGCATTCATGTGAATTTCTTCTCTTCAGATTTGAAACAGAAAGATCCTGTGTTTGTTTATTAATAAGCCATAGCCAAGCAGATAGTCAAAGACTGTACCAGCTTCCTGAACTTTTATGAGACCCCTGGACATTTATTATAGTCAATTAATTGGTTTACTGATCTTCAACACTCATCTATATATTCCTTTATCTGCTAACTCAAATTCCATATTAATTAAATACTATATTAATTCATTATCACTCCCATCAGTATATTGCTAGTATTTATTGACAAGCCACTTCATTTTTGGTTCTTAATGAAGCTTCTGATATATGTCCAACATTCCATTGTTAAAGGGTGGTTTGATTTTTTTTTCCCTGTTTTTAAGGATATCAATTCAGTTTGTTGGAAAAAACCCGTATTTATTTTCTTTTATTTGTTTCCAAATTCCCAGATTAGTCTGGAATCAGAAAACCCAGGAGCATTTTTGTTGTTGCTGTTATAAAGCAGATTGTCATATGCACCTGGTGTATTTTATGTTCAAAACAGGAAACAAACTAAGCATTGGTCTGAAAGGTCTTGAGACACAGTGAATTTGATTCAATAAATTCCTTTGGTAAACAAATGAAGTCAAAAAAACATTAATTGAGCCAGAAGACTCTTCTGCTTGGAAACAGACATTCTCAATGAGTAATCTTAACACCAAATTAATGGCACTTTTGTTGATTTTTTCATCACAATGAGGATTTCACTCTCTTGTCATGGCATCCAAATGTCCCCATCATACAGACCCTCAAACTTCATCTCAGCCACAGGCTGCTGTTTCTGCTCCACAGCAACAGTTTCTCTCTGCAGTCCCCTCTCAGCAGTTTGCAGAGGGAATTAGGCTGTACTTTTCCTCCTCTCTTCTCACCAGGATGAACTGTGAATGACTCAGGTATACAGAAATGTGACAGACACTTAAAAATACATACAAAAAAAATCCACCCCAACAGTAAATTATTAGCTAGAACCTGCTCCACAGTGAAGGGTAGGTGGCAGGGTTAGTTTTGATAAATGAGTTAAAGCTCTACTCTGTAAAATGTATCTTTGAAGTGCAAGTACAGAAACATAGAATATAAACCTAAAGTATTTTTTTGAATTTTTCATGGTGGTTTGATGAGAAATAAATTGAAAGAAAAAGAATAACAAAAAAATTTTAAAAAATGCCTTCTGGTATTTTTTCAGTGGATTGTTTTAATTTCCTGTGCAACCCCTTGGTAAAAATCTGAAGAGTCTAAGACCTGTATTTTGAGTACAGCACTACTCTTCATAAACTGATTATCACATCATCAATTATATCCCACAATTTTGTGTCTATGTATATTAAGCCTTCTTATTCCCATGCAAAAAAAAAAAAAAAAAAAAAAAAANAAAAAAAAAAAAGGCTAACAACGTTAATGCATCAAATTTTAATGGGGTAAAAAGTCTACCTAATGACAAACATCATTACTACTGAAATGCACTACACAAACTCAAAAGTTGAAAGTTTAATAATATTTTAAAGTAAAATCCAGGATTTGGGAAAGATCAGTCAGAACATGACCAGTGTGATTCATTTCTCAATTGCTAGAAGGTATTCACAAACTACAATGACAAATAGAAACTATGAACTTGTAGGAATAAGGTATCAGGAGCACAAATCTTCTAAATGCTTTTAAATCCCCCCTGAAGTTATGAGCTCTTAGGGTACAAACGGCTATTGTTTGATGCGCCTCATTTCATCTAAAAGTTGGTAGTCTGTATCTAAGCCAATTGTCCAAGGATATCTTCAGGAAAACCTTCCCGTCTTGGGGAGAAACTTGCATTGCCAAAAGGCAATTGGTCTCATGCAAAGACAGATGTCTAAGACTGGTGAGATGCCTTGCCATCTCTAAATGTGTCTCCATATTCCGTGAAGGGTGAATATTTTAAACTTCGATTATTTGTTTTTCAAAAAAGTGAGATGAATTCTCCTGTCACTGAACATGCACTACGACTTAAAAAGTCCTCAGGTGTGAGCTTAGGCAATATCAGCGCAAATGTGTAATTACAGTGGAATGGAATACATTGAGCTTAAGGGGATTCTTGCCAAAATATTATTCTTTTCCAACCCAAAATGTTGTGCAATACTGTGTCATGTTTCTGCTTCTGACTAATTATGTAAGTATATAGTTAGTTGCTCACCAGCAGCTCATTTTCAAAGGACCACCTCTCCTGTAGCTTAATCAAAAAGGTCTGATCCTTCCCAGCCTAACTTAAGATAATAAAATAATACATCTGGAGACTTGAATGACTGTCTAGAAATGTCATGTCTTTTCATCGGCTGCTGAAGAAGGTGGATGAGGCAGAAAGCTGGGGGGTATCTAGGTTCCTAACTGGGTTTAGTGAAATATTGAAACTTGGATGGGGTGGGTCCAGGCTGAGCATCCACCTCAGGAATCAGACAAGAAAAACAAACTCAGCTACCAAAGTATATAAGAAAGTAAGGTGGTTAAACGATACTTCCATAAACCAGTCCTTTAAAAAATGATGCTATCACTAAACAACAGTGCAAGTCATGAAAATTGAACTAAGTTTCTGCCACTGTCTTAGATTTTGTTTAAAAAGCCCACTGCTGTTTAGGCTTGCATGAGTTTGTGTACATGTTATGGAAATCTGTGTCTGCTCCACATAAAAAATAGTATAGTTCCGCAATTTTGCAAATCAAATGTTGTATCATTGTGATATAAAGCTCACAGACAGACCCTGTGCAGTGAATATTTATTAATCTAGTTTTACTGGATAAAACACAACACTCAGTATAAGTGATGATGATTAACCTACTTTTTAAATAATTATTTCAGTTTTAATAAACAAGTTCCTGCCAATGTCCCACTTCTACTCTGCCCCTTTATTTTGGTTGGATCATCAGGTAATGTTTGAGATTTTTGAAAGTTTATAGTCCTGAAGAAGTTATAGCTGATTATTTTAACAAGTTAAATTAAATGGAAGAAGCTTGTTGCTTCATTCCTGTACACCTGCAGAATTTCTCCCTGCAGAAACCTAATGACATTGATAAAGATACTTCTTTATCAAACTTAAAAACACACATTTCTTTAAACAAGTGTTAACTTTATTTCAAAAGGCCTGAAGATGTTAAATTCCTCATTCTTACCACTTGTATTTACTGGTCATAGTAACAGCAACAGAAATATGAGTAGAGATTTTAAAGGCTAGCTTGAAGAACATAGCTATATTTATGAGCAGTGTCATATTTGCAAGGGTTAGTCATTTGGATGATTAGACAAGACAAAAGAAACTCCACATGCAATTTAAACTCCTGGGTGTATGTCTGGACAGGGAAATCTTAGACTGGATTATCTTGATTTCTCATTCAGAATACTTCATGCTACTTTCTGAGAGGAGGAGGTAAAAATGTCTTTCTTGAAACTAATAAATGGAAAGGTTAGCATTTTCTAGTGTATGGGTTTTTTAGAAAAGAATACAAAGATTTTCAGGAGTAGCTAATTGTTTTGTATGCCCAGTAAAATCTTTACTTAATAACAATGCCACTCTGGCAGATTAGCTTCAGTTCTTTGCCGTGTCAGGATTTTAATCCATATTCAAATTACACTAGAATTAACTCAGGGAAATTGCATCATTTTCAATGCTATAATGAGAGCAAATTCAAATCCACCATTCCAACCTGCTGTATATGTAACTTTTAATGACCTATCATTGTTTTCCACAAGGATAAAGTCCATACTCGATGCATATTTCCACATGTGAAATAAGCTTTGTGCATTAAAATGCAGTATTTGTATGTTCAGTTTTATTTTTTCTATCTAGCACTTATCTCAAATTTACATCTTTTACAGTATTATAAAAACAAGAACACAAATAAATAGAAAGCTGGAAGCATGCCTCTTTAAAAATTTTATTTTTATTTTTTTCTTTGTCATGGGTAGGACACTGTCCTACTTCTCCAAGTTTCAGAAATGAACCTTGTCCTGCTGTTTCACTGCATGTTCCCAAAGGAATAGCATTACAGGATAAAAATGGAATTCCTGAATATGCCACAATGCAAAAGAATACATCTCTTTTTTATGTTCTGGTAATGAATTTTCTAAAAATAAAAGACAATGAACACAATTTTCTGAACAGTGAGAGATTTGTATCAGATCTACAATTTCAGCTATTGTAGGTTTTTGTCACATTTTCCTGAGGTTTGTTACTTTTTAAACTGATTTGCATGTAGTATGAAAGTTACCCAGCTGTTCAGATGAATACATTACTTTCAGCTTTCAAACACAAAAAAAGGAAGCAAGACTATGCTCTGTGTGTGTATGTGTAGCGAAGGAAAGGGGGAATAGGCTAGATTATACATTATGCTTTTTATATAAAGAAAATATATTCACACAGGGAAAGCAAAAATAAAGGAGGGGGAATACATATGGCATATAAATGTGTAGTAAAAGCCTTTCTACACTGTGGAACTTTGGTAAAGATTGTTAATTCCTGGGAAATGGAGAAGGACACTCTAGGAAATTAAGACAGGCCCTCAGCTTCAACAGTTTTGAAAGCTAATATTGTTGGCTAAAAGAAGACAGAAGATGAAGATGAAAGTCTCCTAATGTGTATTGAACAGTTCTTAGCAGTGTCTAACACCAAATTAGGAAGCAGAGACAGCATCATAGAGCAATGTCTATTCCATTGTTTCTCTGAAATTCCTGCATAATATTGCTAATCCGTTCCCAGAATTTACAAACTGCTGTACTTATTCTAAAAACCTCCTGAGAAAAGCTTGTTTTTAAAATTCAGACTGAATAAGTTTTAGATTGTAACTGTTTTTCTAGCTGGGATCAAAGCCTCATATATGTACCTCTACTAGTCCTAACAAGAGTCACGGCCCTGTTTAAAACTGACATCTTTGTTGTATCACAGAATTACAGAATAGTTGAGATAGGAAGAAACCTCTGGAGATTATCTAGTCCAACCCCCTTCTCAAAGGTTCCTCAGGGCCATGTCTAGTTGAGTTTTTAATTTCTCTGTGGATGGACACTCTAAAACCTCTCTGGGAAACCTGTATTTGATCACGCTCTCAGTTAACATTTTCTAATTTGAATCTCAGTAAACATTTTTTCTAATGTTTAAAGGGAAGTTTCTTTATTTCCATTTGTGCTCATTACCTCTTGTCCTGTCACTGGACACCACTGAGAAGAATCTGTCTCTGTCTTCTTTACTTCTCCAAGTCAGGTATTTATACACGTTGACACGATCACCCTGAGCCTTTTCTTCCTCAGGCTGAGAAGTGCCAGCTCTCTCAGCCTTTCCTTGTAGAAGGGATGCTCCAGTCCCATAATTTTTGTGGCCCTTTGATGGACTCACTCCAGTATATCCATTTCTCTCTTGCACTGGGGAGCTCAGAACTGGACCCAGCACTCTAGATATGTCTCACCAGGGCTAAGCAGAGGGGAATGATCATTTCCCTCAACCTGCTGGCAAGACCCCTTTTAATGAAGCGCAGGAAGCTATTGACCTTTGCTGCAAGGGCACATTGCTGGCTTTCGGTCAACTTAGTGTCCTTTCAGACCCCTGGTCATCTGCTGCAAAGCTGATTTCCAACCAGATGGCTCTGAGCCTGTAGGTTAACATGTGGTTATCCCTCCTCAGGTGCAGGACTTTGCACTTCTCTTTGCAGACTTCATGAAGTTCCTTTCCACCTGTTTTTCCAGACAGGTCAGGTCCCTCTGCATGGCAGTATGCCCATTTGATGTATCAGCCACTCCTCCCATATTTATATCATCTGCAGACTTGTTGACCCAGGTCACAACATTTCCCCACTATAGGCCCCTGGGGTGTACCACTAGTGACTGGCCTCCATCTGGACTTTGTGCTGCTGACTGAAAGCCTTTGAGCCTGACAGTTTAGTGATAGCTTCTTTGTCTGAAGGCCTAGTTTATGGAGGTTTCATTTAACCACCTTACAATCTTATATACTTTGTTAGCTGGCTTTGTTTTTCTTGTCTGATTCAGGCAACTTCCAGTCCATCTCTGGCCACTTATCTAGTCTGTACTTCATCAGTTTGTTTGTGAGAATGTTATGGGAGACAATGTTGAAAGCCTTGTTGACAATGTCAGCTACTTTCCCCAGTCCATGGAGCTAGTCACTTCATCATAGAAAGCTATTGGGTTGGTCAAGCATATAAAATCAGAAATTCATGCTGACTACTCCCAATTCCTTTTTTGTCCTTCATATGTTTGGAAATGGCTTCCAGGAAGATTTCCTCTGCCACCTTCCCAGGGACCGAGATGATGCTGACCAGCCTGTAGCTCTTCAGACCTTTCAAACATAATTGACTATGGCCTTGCAATGACACTCGCCAGCATCCTCAGTTCTCATGTGTGCATCCCATTAGGTCTCATGGACTCATGTACATCCAGTTTGTTTAAGTGTTCTCTGATGTGATCCTACCCCACTGAGGGCAAGTCTTCCTTGCAACAGGCTTCCTCACTGGTCTCAAGGGCCTGGAACTGCTGAAGGCAAGTTTTACCAGTAAAGACTGAGGTGTGTGAAGGTACTCACTCTTCTCCATGTGCTTTTAGTACAAATATGAAATACTTCTGTGGAACCCAGACAGGTTCCAGATTTCTACTGTTTATTTCCATCTGACTCCCTTCTTCACCCTGAAGTGAAAGGGCTGGTTTTCTTCTCTGAAATTATGGAAAAGTTAATTCTGCAGTGAATTCATACCTCAGCAGTCCAGATACACCTTTTTTATGACTGACTATCTTTGCTTTTCTTGGTCAGCTGTAATACTCTTTCAGTATGCCTAGGTATAGTACTTACTATAAGATAATATAAGATAGCCATTAGAGATAGACTAAGTAATTAATACGAGCAGCAGCTTAGTGTATGAGTTGCTATTATAAGTAACTTTGGTATATTAGCTTTAGTCAGGCTAAGCAGAAAATAGAAGAGTCAGGGCCTTCCATGGGCAAAAGATTAGAAGAAATAGTCCAAGTAGCCAATATAATTTTTCCCTTATTCAGATGCTGACAAAATCTTAAAAGCATAGTCAAACCTGGATTAAGATGAGGTACAGGTTCCCACCTAAAGATATCTGAATTGTTCTTAAAACTTCATTGCTGAACTTCAGTAAAATACATAAAGTTCCCACCCTAATAGAAATGGCCTTGTTAGTGTTTTTTTTAATTTTACTTTTGATATTACATATATACATTTCCCATGCAATAAAAGTTATTTCATTCTGTATCTATGTAATCTACCTAAAATAATAATGTTTTTGTTTTACAAATATTGCCATAGTAAATGATTTGCCATGTATATCTGTTAAGCACTGTTTGTCATTCACTTCTTGTTTTAGCTGTACAAGCACAATTTTTTCATCTGTGATCGTGAAAGACTTTGGGCTTTTCCACTTATTGTGGTGGGCTCCTTGAATAATTGTGATTAATAACCTCACCTCTGAGGAAGAGGAAGTCAATCTGAGCAGTACATAATCCAGATTTGTCAACAGGACTTTTTGTTTTCTAATATTCACTTAGGGTCTAAAGCTTCATTTGGATCTTCACTCATGTGGTTTCAGCTTAATATCTGGTGGGCTTAGCAGAAGAGGCAGGTGACAATAGTTGTGCCAGTGGTTTATCTGAGCTTTTTACCTCAGATTAGTTCCCCCAAAACCTTAAGAGAGGAAGAAATTCTATGTAAAAATAGAAATGGCCAAGAAAAAGTTTTTCCAGACTGTGATTTCAAAAGTTTCTGTATTTCTCACTGGGACAAGGCTGACCTTTTGAAGTTTTCAGTGAAGAAACAACCACAAATCCAAAATAAACAATACTACAATAGCAACATACTCAACAGTAGTGTTATGCCTGGCTGGCAGCTGAAACTGAAAAGTCATGTCCTACAAACCAGTGTAGTGATTTTATTGTCAAAAATGAGATTATTTTAGAGATCCTAAAAGAGAAGGAGAAAGGATAGTGGGAATAGGAAAGGACAACTGGACTATTGTGACCATTTTGTATAGATTTCCAAAAGTGCAAATAAGGTTAGGAATTCTAGAAAAAGCATACAAAGTGGTAACAGTGTCATCCTTGTTATCAATAAATCGAGCATTATTTCTCTGGTTATGCCTAAATGTTCTCAGCAATCCCCAGTCCACCAGCCAAGGAATCAAGCAGAGAATGCTGTAGTTTTCTGCATATTGAGAGAACCTGAATTGCAGTGGAAACTACATGGGGAATGGAAAAGGAAAAAGAGATTGGGATGATATATAGCTAGGCACATCATTCTTATATGCAGTCAACATGTATCTGGGATGTGAACCCAGACCAG
>WEKW01028016.1:1863-22223 GCA_013389905.1 Sula dactylatra
AATTGGCTAAAGGGCACAAAACCCACGACTGATTCATCAGAACTCAAAAAGCTACCGGTGAGGTTACCCAAACCAGACAATACAATACATCTGCTGTCTTAACACGAATTTGGTTGGAAAAAGAGGGTGGAAATCACACTGAAGGCGGATACTCACCTGCAATAGATGAGGAGGCAAGGATGTTTAGCATAGGGTCTAGAACGACTAGGGCCAGCTAGCCAAACGACTTTCACAACATCAGCAGAATCAAAGCAGCCCTGTGCAGGGAGACAGATATTCTGCTCTCCAATACATATAGAGANTAGAGACTAATCTATCAGGTAAAGGCCAATACATCAGGTAGGCAAAGACTGGCTCTCAGAAATAACAAGACAGTAACAAATCAGTGGACCTTCAGCCATTGTGAAAAGCGAACTAGTATTAGGAAATATTGGGAAAACAGGGTACAGCTTCTGCAAAACGTTTTACTGAATTTGGAAGGTCTCAGTTTCAAACAACCTAAATAGATGCATGGGGTTATAGTCACACGCAAAGCATTAAGACTTTGCTTTCACCATGTACTTGTCACCTTTTACGCTTAAGCTGACAGACATGGCTTTTCCTGGAGCAACTGGGAAGAACACACCTGATCGCTGTAGAAGAGGCTGTGCAATCACCAGGCAATCTTTCTTTCCTTGCCTCCAGCTACTCTCACAGGAGATTAAGATCACATTCAAAGAAGTCAGGAAAACAGACACAGCTACTTTAGTAATCCTTTTGTGTCTAATCCTACAGCTAGGACCCCAATAACTCACACAAAGGCATTACTGGCTGCTTACCTAGGCCAGCTGGACCTAATGTGGAATTCATTCCTCTTCAAATCTCAGTTTCCATGTATATTCCCATTTAAGCATGGGAGGTAAAACAATAGGACAGAAAACCTACCTGAAGAAGCTTTCTGCTTTGCAGACTTACAGAACACCAGGGGTGGGAGGAGAGCGGGGGAGCACTAGAGAAGGGAGAACACTTCCAGAAGGTTACAAAACATGAGCAATGTTGTTTTTCCAGCTGTGTGTCACAAACAAGGTATGTTTTACAGAAGTTTTAAAACACTTGGTCTGACCTTGCTTTGTGCAGGAGGCTAGACTAGATGACCTCCTGCAGTCTCTCCTAACCTGAGTTTTCCTACAATGCTATGACATACAGGTAAAGGTTTTAAAACTGGTCAAATACAGTTTTGCTATTTTAAGTTTCATAACAAATGAAAATGCCTCAAAAACTGAATATTTATATAGTGAAAGGAAAANAGAGGGAAGAGAAAAAAAGTCAGCCACTCAGCAGATGCTTTCAAAGTACACGAAAACGCAGAAAGATCACCTCACAAAACTCAGTCCACACTGCCTATATACCTTTGCTTATCTCATCCTGGCAAAGGGAGTATCTGACTACTTCAGTGTTCACATTATATAGAAGCAGCAGTAATTTACTAGCATACTATCTGATTTTGCTCCCCTTCCTTCATCCCCTTCATGTTCAAAGACAAAATGCATTTCATATTTTGCCCACTAGCTGGTCTGCAACAAAAGATTCTTAGATGTAAACTACTCAAAAGTGTTTTCTCCCCTGCTTCTGGATCATCATGTTAAATTTTAATATATTGAACTTAAGTTCATTGCCTCTTAAGGCAAAGAGACAGCTGCACTATGAAATATCTTCTGAATCAACTTTGTGGTTACCATCCTACTGCTTGCAAAGTATTAGCAGAAAAAAGAGGCTACCAAAGTACAAGGGATACTCTGTTACTCAAGCACTAAGGCTTGAGTTGAATCTACAATTGCGTCTACAATTGATGCCTTTAAAAAAAACCACACCCAAACCTCGACCACCCTTTTCTTTAGTAAAATCAAGATTACATATTACAACAGATGACCAAATCCTAGAGAATAAAGCAATTCAAGAGATAGTTGCACCCCTCCTAACACACACACATCCAATGACAGCTCAAGCTTAAGAAAACAAGAAAAGGACTATTCATACCATACTGACGTTAGGTGAAAAAAACCTCTTTAGCACCATGTTGATATCGCAACAACTCCTTCTGATACAAGTACTCAATAATTAATAAGCCTAAATCATATTTTATTTTGGAATACCATTTACAGAAGAAAAGAACCATGTCCAGAATAACATCCTTAACAAAAGACACTGAACCGTCTTCTTTAAATATTTTGGAAGCAAAACCAAACAACTGCTTAGTACCAGAACTAAAGGGGCTTTGCATCAAACACAAGATATTACTGTATGGCATTAGAGGTCAATCATATGCTCACCATGTGAAAGGCTGCTAGGCTGGGTTCCCACTACCTCCCAGTGAGAAAAGTGCTGAGAAAGGAAGAACTTACATACCCTTACCTTTGGAAAAGCAATACTAAGTGTTTTGGCTACAGGTAACATTTTACCCCAAAACCTTTCCAACTTGCACAGAGGTACTTCTCTCTTCCTCTCGCTTCGCCCTTTCCCATTTGTGCCTGGTCTCTCTCCATTTTTCCCCGGAGAACGGAAGTGTTAAACCAGCAGCTCTAGAGCAGGGACACCACACCTGGTTTTCATTTAACATGTAACATTAGGTATCCCTTCATGCTTGAAAGCAGTCTCTTTTAGCCCGTAGTTTTTATTTGCCTATTTAAAAAAATCCTTATTACTTAGCTACACCATTTTCTGCAAAGAAAACCGGTTCCTACTGCTGAAAGATGTGGGCACTCCCATATGGTGTACTAGCTTGTTTAATCACGAGGCTAATATAACTACATAAAAGATTAATCCTACCATAAAAAGCAGTTTCAGTTGCATCACACAAGATGCAATTGAAAGACACAACTCTTGCTTCCACTGGCAAAATTAGTAAACCTCATCTATGGATCACTGATACTCTTCCTTCAGGCACTGTCAAGTCTGCATCTCTGCAAAAAGTTATAATGACAGCTTTCCTTAAATAGTTTTTCAAGTACTTTCCAAGTAAAATGCAAATTGTGACTGGGAATCAGTAGCACTGCCCTTTTTCTTTTCCTTTTTCTTATTCTAGTTGTGAACACAGTCAGCAGGTCTGAATACAAAGCAAGGTCTTTGGTACTCTAGGTAAGATTAAAAATTCATGTAATGTATTGTGCTCCTCTACCCAATTCAATCATAACCATACAACAATCTTCGTACAACTACTAGCACTTTCAAGTCATTCCCCTTGTACAGCATTATTTTTTAAGTATGCCACAAGACCTTTCCATTTTAAAAACCACATGTATGTGCAGTTAGTATTTGCTAACAGTCCTTCCATTCATAGCAAGACCCAAAGACAACTTCTGAAAGAAATTCACACAGTTACTCCTACAAATTGAGCTAATCAGACCCAAAACTGTTGATCTAATATTACCATCAAATCCCTATCACTCAAGTTTTTACATAGCTATGTTAGCAAAAGGTCAGCTTCTTAATTCCAATTAAACTTTTGTACACATTCTTATATTATTCAGGGCAGGGTGCTCATGCACCATGTGAAGTAAAAGCTAATGAACAATTGCTGTAAAAGAGTGATAGACACTTAAAATACACAAAGTAGGTATTTAGGCAGGTAAATTCAGAATTTTTTTTCTTAAAGCTGGAGCTAACAATAAACTTCAAGATAATTTCAGAATACTCTGAAGTTAGTGATACCCAAGAGCTCAGTCTTGCTAAAAGTTAGCAATCCTCTTAATCACCCTACCACTCAACATTGAACATCAGCTGTCAGATTTAACACAGCAGCCAATAATGCTTTTCTGTTGGGGGTGGGGGCATGTTGAAAGTTTAATGCAACTTGAATTTACTACTCAGACCAAGTAACATGCAACTTCACCTCCTCCTACAAACACTCTGACACTGATTTAGCAGACTCTAAAAGCAGGAATATATCTAGATTTCTTGCTTGGTTTCTGCTGCATGCAAGATGTTTCTCCTCTTAGTGTTGAAGAGAAGTTGAGCATTAAGTCATGCTAGCTTGCTTCCCAAAATATTAAAGACAGCTGGCAGAACACATCATGATCCAACCAGCTTAAGAACAAACTGCAGACATCTTGTCCTGTCTGCTCGCCCCAGTCATACAGTCAGAGCAAACTTGAAGTTGGACAGGACCTCTGGAGATGACCTACTGTAATCCACTGCTCAAAGCAGGTCCAATTACAGCAGGTTGCTCAGGGCCATGTTCCCTCAAGTTTTAAGTATCTCAAAGGATATAGATTCCACAACTTCTCTCGGCAGCTTGTTCCAATATTTGACCATCCCCAGGGTCACAATGTAATCAAATCTCCTATTTCCCAACTTAATCATTGTCTCTGGTCCTATCGCTGTCACCTCTGAGGAGAGTATGGCTCCTTCTCCATATGCTCCCAAAAAGTTGCAGACAGCAGTAAGATTACCCTTACTACGATTAGAAGTATCACACTTCTCTTTGCCAGGCTGAACATACCCAGTCCACTCCACACCTCACCCTAGGTCACAAACATCAGCTCCATCCTGGCAGCTCTCTGGTAACTCCAATGTGTCAGCATACTTCTTGTGCAGGGGAGCCCAAAACTGGACACAGTTACCCAAATATCATCTCAGAAGTACTAAGTAGAGGGCAAGGATGACTTCCCTTGACCTTCTGGCTACACTCTTGCTAATAAGCCCTGAGTGCATTTGGCCTTCTCTGCAAGGGCACACTGCTGAATCCCATTCGGCGTCCTGTCCATCCCAGATCTCACCAACTTGACTAAAGGGTATTTTAGATCATGTCAAAGGCATTCCTAAAAATATTAAAACATACATTGCTCCACTGTTGTCCACAGAGCCAAGAATGTGATCATAGAAGGCAACTGGGTGAGGCATGAGTTTCTCTTGGTAAACCTACCCTGGCTGTTCCCATTCACCTTCTTGTCCTTCATCTGCTTAGAAATAGCTTCCAGGAGAATTTGCTCCATAAGCTTCCCAGCAACTGAAGTTAGGCTGACTAGTCTGTCATTCCCTGGATTACCCTTTCTCGTTCTTAACAAAAGCGCAGCATTTGTCTTCCTCCTGTCACCAGGAGCTTCCCCAATTGCCATGCTCTTTCAAAGATGACAGAAAGTGGCATTGCAATTACAAGGGCCAATTCTCAGCATCCTCAGATGCAGCTAAAGCATCCTACCCTGGTACAGCCCTCAGATTACTATCCATTATTGATTTTTCAGGTAGGCAGCAATGAAGTTACAAGAAGTCCAAGGGCAAACAAGAAATACTTCAGGGCCTTGTGGCTACTAGTTAAAGGATCAGGAGCACAAGTAGTGTTCTCCTCTATCCTTCCAGTTGCAGGTAATGGTAAAGGAAAGAAACAGGAAGAGCCGGCAGATCAATACCTGGCTCTGAGCCTGGTGTCAAGTTGGGGTTTTTTGATCATGGATTGGTCTACACAACACCAGGCCTGATAGAGACAGATGGGGTACACTTGTCTCAAAGTGGGAAAAGGATCTTTGTACAGGAGTTATCAGGGCTCATTGAAATAGCTGAGGCCAATTGTACGGGGTTCTACAAGGCTCAGTCCTGCACTTGGGTCGCAAACACCCCATGCAACGCTACAGGCTTGGGGAAGAGTGGCTGGAAAGCTGCCCAGCAGAAAAGGACCTGGGGATGCTGGTTTACAGCTGGCTGACCATGAGCCAGCAGTGTGCCCAGGTGGCCAAGAAGGCCAACAGCATCCTGGCTTGTATCAGGAATAGTGTGGCCAGCAGGAGTAGGGCAGTGACCGTCCCCCTGTACTCGGCACTGGTGAGGCTGCACCTCAAATACTGTGTTCAGTTTTGGGCTCCTCAGTACAAGAAGGACATTGAGGTGCTGGAGCGTGTCCAGAGAAGGGCCACGAAGCTGGTGAAGGGTCTGGAGAACAAGTCTGATGAGGAGCAGCTGAGGGAGCTGGGGGTGTTTAGTCTGGAGAAGAGGAGGCTGAGGGGAGACCTTATCGCTCTGTGCAACTACCTGAAAGGAGGCTGTAGCGAGGTGGGGGTTGGTCTCTTCTCCCAAGTAACAAGCAATAGGGCAAGAAGAAATGGCCTCAAGCTGCACCAGGGGAGGTTTAGATTGGATATAAGGAAAAATTTCTTCACTGAAAGAGTGGTCAGGCACTGGAACAGGCTGCCCCAGGAAGTGGTTGAGTCACCGTCCCTGGAGGTATTTAAAGACATGTGGATGTGGTGCTTAGGGACATGGTTTAGTGGTGGACTTGGCCATGTTAGGTTTACACTTGGACTTGATCATCTTAGAAGTCTTTTCCAATGTAAACGGTTCTGTGATCCTATGATTGTCATTTTTTTTGACCAGATGTGAGCTGGCAGAGCACCTTCATAATAGTATTGAATCCAATTTTGCTTTTGCCAAGTAAACCTAAAACCTAGGTACTCTAGGTTTTAGTAGTGGAATTTCAGGAACTGAAACTACTCTCAAACTGAATACATCTACATTTTAGGGAGCTTACAGAACTAGAGGCACAATAAGAAGTGATTGATCTAAATATTTAGATTTTTTTCAATTGTTGAACACATACAAAGAATTTGTTCTTCACACAGGCCTTAATGACCCACTGATAGAGTAAAAGTTGATGCTCACATCTGGCATTTTCATGGATTGAAAATTCACATTCATGTATATGAAACCCTTAATTCTTGAAGGGTTTTGTGCAGCTGCTTAAAAAGACTTAATGAAATGTTCATTGCTCATTTCCAGAACTCATGCCTTTTCCAATACACACAGACCTAGCTTAAAATATTATTCAATATATATAATTTGCTGTGAAGTAGGAGTATAATCTTGCTCGTCTATTGCTTTAAAGTATTTATGTTCACAATGGAAAGAAAAAACTCCGGCCGTTTCACATGTATTCATGATTTAACTGTTCAGCAACTATAATGCTAAAGGTTAATCTTGAGACAGGGAAACAGATGTTCTGTCAAAAGGAAATTTTTCTCAAGAGGAGATACCCAGGAAGTTTGTCTTTCCAATCTGCTCCAGCCCACAAAATTTCCCACCACACTTATCCAACTGGGGAAAATTATGAATCAGCCTCTAATTTAACTGTGTATATAGCAGAAGTATCAACTTTGAGGACTTTAGCACGTAACATAATAAAGCACTTAAAGCATTCATAACATTAAAAGCACTTATGTGAGAACCATGCTAAGCATACACAGTTTCTATTAACAACATAATTCTTGTTACGAGCCTCCAAAAACTTTTATTAGTCTAAAATCTAAGCCACTGAGTTGTTTAAGCTCAAATGATAAACAGAGCACACACTCTGGGTTCTAAACAGTGTAGCATTTCACAGCTAAGTTAGCCAGCTTATCCAAAGGTGTTTAAGTGTGGAAAAAGGCCTTCATGAAAAGAGGTGGCATTTTTGTTCTTAGCTAGTCATATGTTTACAGCTAGAGTACCTGAGCAAATCAAATCAGCCAGCAGTTCCAAAGACATTGACAACTCATAGGAATCTCCTGTTCACACTGCTCACAGAGCCGCTGACGCTGGAAGGAAACTCTCCAGATCATCTAGTCCAAACCTGCTGCTGAAGCAGGGTCAGCTAGAGCAGCTTGCCCAGGACTGTGTCCAGTTGGGGTTTGAATATCCCCACAGGTAGAGACTCCACAGCCTCTCTGAGCAGCCTGTTCTGTATTTGACCACTCTCACAGTCAGAAAGTGTTTTCTTGTGTTCAGATAGAATTTCACATGTTTCAATTTGTGCCCATTGCCTCTCGTCCCACTGGTGGGCACTAATGGCCCTGCCTCCCTCTTCTTCACTCCCTCCTATCAAGTACTCAAACACGTTGATACCATCATCCCTGAGCCTTCTCTCCTCCAGGCTGAACAGTCCCAGCTCTCTTAGCCTCCCATCATATGAGAGGTGCTCCAGTCCCTTAATCACTTTTTGGTCCTGTGCAGGATTTGCTCTAGTAAATCTACATCTTGTACAAGGGAGCCCAGAATTAATGCTAGTACTCCAGATGTGGCCTCACTGGTACTGGATAGAGAGGAAGAATCACCCCTCTCTGCCTACTTCAGTCTTTCTTCAGAAAAGGAAATTGTGGCTTTCACTTCTTACAACCACGGCAATCATTAGGAATAAGTAATCTAAGGCTGAAGCTAAGTTAAGGACTGTCATATCATGGTCTACTACCTATGTTTCTTATGCTTAGCAGAATTTTTGTTTATGCTGAATTTAACCTTTTGTACTTGCCAGATCTTGTTTCACACAGCATACGAAAAAAATAATTAGGTAAACTCACAATAACATTATCATAACACACATTGCTAGCTCACAAACACTACGAAGTTACCTCTGGCTCAAGTTTCAGTGTTTCCCAGCAGCCAAAATGAAATACATATCAATGTATCTTGTTTGGCAAGCATCCAACTGCAGTTGCAAATAGCTGTTTTAGTTAGGCTGTGTTTCAAAATGTGGATAAAAGATATATCCCCAAAAAGAGGAGGATTAGATATTTATTTAGGGTTTCTCATATAAAATCCAGGCCCTAGTATCGATGGGATGCCCTCTAAAACAGTTCTAAATCCCTTTGTGGTTCTAAAACATCCTATCTTTAAGATATCTTTTAAGATATTTTGCAATCCAGCAGAACAGAAGGGCTCTTCAAGTCATTGTGCTTAAAAAGAGGAGCTGAAGAGGTCAATACACAAGCAGGACAAATATAAAGTTTGTGGCTAGTTACACAATATGTACTCAACTCCTGACCTTCAGCTAGTCAGTATCCGATTGCACAAAGCTCCTTAAAAAGGAAAATTATTTGCAGTGTAATTCAAAAAGAAGTAGGATCATACCAGCTTGAAAGTTCTTTTGTATTTAACTTGTATACTGTAAAATAAAAACAGAAAGCAGCCTATAAAACAAATTAAGCTTAAAAAAAGGCACCAATATTCAAGTACATACACTGAAGATGCCGGCAACAGCAAAGCAAATAAACCTAAATAGGTTAGAGGAGCTTGTCATTTTCTCTTCATGCCAGCAACATTTGGCTTAAACAATGGATTACCGTTCTTCCACATAGGGAGAAAAAGTGAGTAGTTTGAGGCTATTGTGATATGAGTGAACATTATGAACAATACTCAATTGAATATTATTGTTCAATTATTATGAACAATAATCAACAGCCAGAGATTTAAGATACAATGGCCAGGCTACCAGTATTTCCAAATTAAGCCGTCAGGCTCAAATTTCTAAGGGTGAAGATCATTAAATTACAAAAAACCTATAAAAACTATTATTTAGCATTATGAACATGAATGACCTATCCTGTTCTCAAAAAAAACAGAATTTGAGAAAACAACTTAGGTTTTTCATTCTTTGTACACAGTAAAATAAAGCAAAGTGTTATAAAAACCCTCGATATCATTTGTTAAAATGGTAGTGACTTTGGATATTCAAGAATTTATAACTAAGGCCGCAGTACTAAACAAAAAAGTGACAGGCCAAGATAATAGGAAAAAAGCTAACATCTCCTAAGAAGAAAGTATCATTTTATTGGCTACGACATACAACCCCACGTCCCACATTACTCTTGCTAGAGTTTTTTGTGGTCAAATCTTGCTTTCATTCCCATCTATTAATGGGTTTTTTTTGTTGTCCCGAAATTGAATGAGTCATCTCTATCAACTCAATCACATTAATATCATTGATAGGAAAAAACCCAAAACACTACAAACAAAACCTTTTTCCCCAGCCTGAGCTGGAAAGACTAAGTTATTGAAGTTCTCAGTAGAAGCAGTATTAATAAACAACTAAGTGTTTAGGCAAAAGCATGACAGAAACACACCACTTCTATCATATTTATTACTGGGGCTAACTAACACCTGTAGCTTTATGGTTTTTTTAGGGGAAAAGGGGAAGCCAGTAGCATTGGACAGTTTCTAGATAGGACTTTTCTGCTAATGCACTGAATTTTGGGGACAAACACCACCAGCCATATACGGGCTTTGGACATATGTTATTAACACTTAACAGCATTATTATTGTAAGGAAACAACTACCAAAAAGCTTCAGCTGCATTTTGTCTTCTCTAGACTGTTATCAGTCAAAGCATGGCAGTATCACGCTGTATAAATCCATCGGTTGCTGGACGTAGCTTGTCTCAAACCTCTAGTGAAACACCTAATCGATATGATATCGGGAAGCCCTATTATCATACTAAGGGAAGATGACCTTACTCACCTGGAAGACAAGTGTGTTTCAGTAGCCTAGTGAGTAGCTTAAGGTTGCTGATACCAATGAAATGATCAACGAAGACAGCAAAACATACGAACTGAACCACAATTCAGAGTGTGAATCTTATATCTTAACCTTTCTGAAATGCTCCAACCTCAGTTAAATAAAACTGACCAATATTTATTTGCAAAAGCACAAGAACATTTTACATTTCTCTGAAAAAGATGTCACTTAAATTCATAGCCCTTTCAGAGCTTCACACAAGGAGATACTTGAATATCTACAAATATTACAGATATTTTCAGTTTGCTCCTTCCAAACAAACCAACTGTAAAAAACATATCCATACTACAAGCACAGCAACAACAAAACATGCTCATCTACCATCCAATTCATTGTGGGAAATATTTGTTTCCAATACTGGATAGACAGAAAAAAAAAAGCCTCTTAGCAAGCAGGTGCTTCAACTGAAGCTCCATTTTCTTTAAATAGGTAGTATACCTGCCGAGAAAATATCCTCATATTTGTATTCTGCAATTTATATATCAGAAACTCTGTAACAGCAAAAAAATTGCTATCACTGATAGCAATTGATATCACTGATACAATGATTGCTTGTTTGGCTGGAAAAGCAAACTGTAAGACAGATATGACCATTTTGTTAAAGCTGTAGAAGTCTGTTTCCCAGCAGACTCACAGGCTACCTCACCATGGCAGCACCCATGTGTATTTTCCTGTGTTTCTCACAGTCATACCCATTAAGCCATCTTTCCTAAGTTTGTTACAGCCACGTACCATCGTCTGACCTTCACTTCTTCTGCAATATTATGATATTACCTAGCATCCTAAGGACTTCTTTCAAGTGCATACACTTAGCCACACGTACAATGAAAGATTTCTAGTCTTACGTGACTTTTTCAACAAGGCAGGCAAAGCGATTTGTATTTCATTTTGTATGATCAGCCCTTCAAGGCAGATTTTAGCAATACCAGAACACTGCAGGTAATTGAGATTCTCCTTCAGTTCAAACATTGCTACAGCGAGCACAAGGGACCAGAAAGTATACACTGACGTGCCTGCTAGAATACGAAATAGTGGTATGACCTTCCCATCTAATGGTATTTTGTATGGGTGTTTTGTAACCTTATTCCACCTCTGATTATCCACAGCTATAAAGCTCAGATGAATCTATCAGCTACCTGAAGTTACTTTCCCAGTTCCTTGTCCATCATTCAAACAGAAACCAATTCTACACTTGCTTATCCACATTGAAGTCCAGCAGCATTCATTTAATTTTCAGTTATCTTAACTATTTTCAGCTAAATTAAGTATTTTTCTCTGTCCTTCCTGCCAGCCCTTCAGAAGAATTCACTGTTCTGCAGTGAGTTTCTGCAGGGAACATTTGCAGGTTCCCCTCCCTGTAACTAAATTATTTTAATTCTCTCAGCAAAGCTTAATGGAACAGCTTCCCATTTTGTTCATAAGAGCCAGACAGAAGAGAAATGGTCACCCAGCACAACAATTCCCCCTTCCCCCCCACCCCCCCCCAAGACCTTTAAACCTACTGTAAAAAGCTTTCAAAAGTATTTGCAGAGGAAGAGGAAAAAAACTACAGGAAAAGTATCTTTCTCCATCATTCTTTCCTAAAAATATAAAAGCAAAATGTTCAAGCAGGGGAAAAAAACCCCTAACAAAACCCACCCAACAAAGAACCACCCCACAAAAAACCCAAAACAAAGACTTTAAATACACCCCAGTACCCCAAACAAAAGCTCTTTTTGCCAGCCGCAAGAGACAAAAGTGTCATTCCTTTATTGTCTACAGGAAAGACAATTGAATTTGATGTATATTGATAAACACTGAACAGAAATAAAAAGCTTGCAGAAAGCCATGCACTTGCTGGAAGGCAAATCTGAGGATCTGTCAGCCAAAATAAATATTAACATGTGCCCATGGACACACACAGATGCCAAGATCAGGTGCTGAACAATGGATAAAGGTCCCAGATATTCCTACATCAGTTTAAGAGAACAATTTGTTAGGTACAAGTTAAATGCCAGGATTTGCGATGTTATGCATCGCAAAGGCCATCTAAGCATTAAAATTAAGTGACAAAACACAAGCCCAATAAATCCAAATTACAGTAGTTTTAGCCAACATGATACATTGTTAAACCAAAAACTTGAAAAATTGATTCTTACTGTTTACTGTAGAAAAGTAGCACCCCAGCAAGGAATAAGAGGATGATATCTGGAGCAATTGCAAAACAGAGCAACACATAGTTCTGCTTCAAATCTTTAATTACAAAAGCACCAGTCTGGAAAAACAAGCAGGAGACCTGCCTGTTGGAGGACCTTGGGTCAGCCCACACTGGAGGGGAGGCTGGGTGGGAGGGAGGGCCGAGAAGGGAAGGAAGCACAACAGGCAACCGATAAGATCAGACTCCAGCGCCCAAGAATCTGAAGCGACTCCAGCTTTCAGCCTAATAAAGAACATCTTTAAAAGCGATGCTGAGCATCTATGGAGAGAGCACAAGAGCGCGTGCAAGTGCAGAGGTTCAGCCCAGAGGTCACACTACAAAACTGGCCTTAAACTCTGCTCCTAAAAGGAATGTAAATTAATGTTCTTATTCCTCTGCCTACAAGACTGAAGGTGCCTTCTGAGGCTTCACTTGCAATGTGACACAGACAATTAGGATTCATTTTTTTGGAAGCAGTTCAAATGAGCAATGAACAGACCAACTTCATCTTCTGAAAACCACTTAAAATATTAAAAAGCACAGGAACATATGATTTCAAAAATCAAAAGCATCATCATAATACAGTGAGCTTCCCTGTCTCAAAGGATTTCATCTTTCTAGAGGACCTAGTAAAAGGATACAACCCTTCAATGAAGAGTGCTGCTACTGCTTCTCTAGCAAGCTTGAGAAAGAGCCTGTCCCCCTCTCCCACCAGCACGCAGGCTCCTGGAGCAGGAGCATGACACACGTCTGTACAGAACAGCAATACCAGTGGTCCCAGAAAACCACACAGATGGCAGTGCAGGTTGCAGAACACCAAAAATAATTGCCTTAATTGTCCTAAACATATCAGCTGCTCTTCTGAGAGATGTGAACAGAGGCATCAAGTCCCATTACCTTTTTGAAGTGTTTTCTAATGCCCAATAGTTTAGAAAACCATTCTAACTACAAACAAGTCAGAAGACTTGCTCCCAGTTTGGCATTTTTGATAACACCACCAGGTGTCTCTACCTTTTCTTCCATTTCAACTTTATAGTTTGAGGTTTAGAGATTTTTCAGCAACAGATAAAACCAATTGTCCCTCTGAAACCTGTTAGGGTAACTTCACCATTTCTGTCAAGTACTCAGAGGTCCACCGAGCATTTTCTATTTCCTCACTATTTAAATAGACCTCTAGTATGCTATGAATTTTTACCTCATCCCTATTGCTTTACATTAGACAATACACTTCATTTTGTCCTCATTCCATACCTTAATTTAATCTGGTAAATGACTTTTTTTGCAAAAAATGTTGTCCTTGCTTAAAATACAAGCTTCTCAAACTTAGCAAATATCCCCAGTGTCAGAGAGAAATGTTGTGGAATAGAAGAGTGGCTCCCCCAGGAATTTGTTATGCCCTTAAATCCACTAGGAACAGTGCACTTAAACTCAAATAAAAATATGAAAAAGCCAAATATCACCAGAAATGATGGCACAAACTCAGGAAGAAGTGCCGATAAGCAAGGAAGAACTTATGGGGGAGAGGAGCAGAGCTAGGGCAGAACTGGGAATCGTGTGTCACTTCTAGCCAAAATTCTGTATTTTACAATAACCCAGCCTAGGTAAATTCTAAGTCGGTGTCACGAAATCTAGTGTTGGCAAAGTTAACAAATAAGCAAGAAACAGAAACTCACTATGCTTAAACAGAAGTGGTAGTGACCTAAAACAGTAGTAAAGAAAATCTTCATACACAATGATTTTGCTAGTAATTATTTCCTGTGTTCAATAAAGTAATTCACAGTTTATGCAGTTGTTTTTCATGCCACACTTGCTTCTGTACTGAACACGTGTAGGAAGTACAAAAATAACTGTACAAACAAGCAGTATTTTAGTTGCATAATATTTAAAATCGTACTTAGTTTTACTTCTGTGTAGCATTGAAACTGAAAGAAGACTGCCTCTACATATAAGGGATCTAGGAATCCACAGAACCCGCAAAACAGCCAGAAGGCAAATACTTGGAAGAAGTAGGGCACTCCTGCTGCTTCAAAATTGTTTACAATCCCCAAACAACACGTTATAAATACAGCTAACATTAACATTGTAGGCATTATGGTCAAACCAAGCACATATGCTTAAAGATCGGAAACAAAATGTTGCATTTCAGAAGTCACTCTCAAATCATATATACTCCCAAATAACACATACTGACTTCAAACAGCCACCTTTCTTAAAAATCACACTGCACCAACATAAGAGCAATTGATGTTACACTTGGGCAAACCTTAGTTAAACGAGGTACAACTGTCAAAAGTGTGTTACGGAAGACATCTAGGTGCGTTCCACGAGAATTTGGATTCGTGCTTTGGAAAGAGTACATTTGCTCTCGTGAAAAGGTTGTATCTGTCTATTTTTCACAGTTTTCTAGACAAGAAAAAAACCTAATTACTTCCAAACTTTTGATTCACAGTAGCCCAGACATCTTGCCAGCTCCCTATTAGCTTCAGCTGATCTGCCCTAGCTTTTCTGGGATATCAGCAGCAGCATTTGCAAGACTGAGCCTTCACCACAACACATTGCTCTCAGTTTCCCCACATCACTGTGGCAAACCACTGTTTACAGACAACCATCATACACCCAAGAGCTAAAAAAAAAAAAAAGATACTCTATAAAAGCCAGTCCTTCACAAACCTGATCTTTCGACTACACCTGAAATAACACTGCAGTGCAACATTCAGCTCTACTTGGAGTCCAACTCCTCCCTCTCTAGTCTTCACGGCAGAGTACACTTTGAGCAGATATACTCCCTAAACCAAGAAACTGAGGTCAACTCGCAAAAGTAACATGACTTCCTAATATTTCATTCAGCTGGCAAACTAAAATGCTTCTGCAGCTGTAATCATCTTTGGACCTCAGTCATATATGCTTCCACTTCCCAGCTAAAACACTAGTATCATCTTTCTGGGATAAAGCACCATCAACAAGGAAAAAACATGTCACCACTACCATTTATCTATCCAAAACACAATGTGTACATTGGTTTACCTAGAATGACCTTCCTTACCACACTTAGCTAGGCACCAGATGGGATTTAAATACAACATTCCCCCCATCCTAATACTACTTAAGCATTTCCCACTGCGATATAATGGATGAATTGGTACCTGGTACAGAACAAAGGAAATGTGGTTCAGACAAATTCCTTCCTGAAACGATTTTAAGGGTAAAAAAAAAACCTACAGTCACGCAAAAAAAATACAATAGAGTCACTCCACAAAAACCAGTTAAAAACAAAAGCCCTTATTACTTCAAACAGTGACATAAAACGTAGAATTAAAACTGCACAGGTAGTGCCAGCATGTTTTTTAGTTTACATGTACATGTTCCTACAGGCATGCCAAGGTATCTGTATACTTAGTAAGTTTTCTTGGCTCGGTCCAAGTAGTTGGCTGTATTCAACTGTAAAAACAGTGAGACTTCAGGGTCCCAACAAAATTCCAGTCTTAACCGTTCAATTGAATAAAAATCACCCCAAACTCGCAAAGGCCAAAAGGTTACTCTCAGCACCAAGGACTCCAAATTTGTTGGCTACAGCTCTTGCTACTTGTCCCAGAAAAGAAATTAAAAGCTACCTTGTGGTTTGGAAGGTCAGCAAGGCAAACTACAGGTACCTCAGAAATAAAACATGAGACTCAAATCACCACAGAATGAGGTGGGGGTTTTGTAGTGGTTTTTTTTTTTGTTTGTTTGGTTGTTTTTTTTAATTACCACTGTGCATGACCTTATCAGAAAGAAAAACACTTTCAAGGGAGATGAAGACCAACTGAAAAACCAGACCTGGAAAATCCAAGCCCTTTTACTACAGAGGTAGAGTAGAAAATTCATTGACAGGATGCACCTCATCAGAAAGAGCACGTTATGACACCAACATCCAGCCAGCATGAAGTCACGATAGAATAATGTAGGTCTCCTAAATGAATCCTGAAAAGGCATATCAGGAAAACCACCACAATGACCCCCAGTCAATTGCACCAGTAGATAAAGCAAAGACTTGACCAGCTTCTCATCAAGCCAACCATTACCTTAACCATATGCTCATCATTTTTAAGCCTGGCAGAAGTGGAACTCCCCTAGGCGCTCAGAAACATGTTCAAGAAGGCATATTGCCCAGAGAGGCTGTCCATAGAGCAAAAGTTGTGTTTCTTTATGTCTGAAAGAAGGGGTTTGACCTGCATTACTTCTAATCATAGAGATGATTTGGAAGTGGACCCTCTAGGTGAAAGTAACTGAGCTCTTCACCAGTTTATTCTGGGTTCAGAAAAAGAGACTACTGCTGTGTTAATCCAACAGGAGATAGAAGTTGATTGGAAGATCAACAGCTTTTTGACAGAGACTGCGTCATAGCAACTCTTCTTTTGGAGAGTTCTGTGGCAGTATCATCTTGTTGATCAGCCACAGGAGCCTTTGAGGACCGAAGCAGCAGTGTTCTATAAAACAGAGCTTCAACTCAGAGAAAAATGCATTTCTTAGTATTACCAACCTCACCAAATAAAACAAGCAAACAGTCAGTTGTCACAAATGCTGGCCTAACACTGAAGTCAAAAGTAATGTCCTACACACGCTGACTGTTTCTGTCAACTTCTTAAGGGATATAGACCACCACCACAGCTTAGGAAGTCCTTGCTAAGCTAACGAAAAAGGCTTTTCCAGGCACTTAAGTACCAATAACCTCCTGGGGAAGGCAGGACCTGACCAAACAAGTGCAGACTAGTTATGCGCAACATCAGCGCGTGCATTCAAATCACACTGCATATTTTCACTTGTTACCTTCAGCAGTCCTGAGCCCCTAAGCTGCATACAAGGCAAATTACAACACAGAAACCAACATGCTGAACGTCAAGAGGTAGAAACCACACAGTGCTATCACAGCCAGTGATAGCACTGACAGCACCCTGAACTCAAATGAGCAAATACCCAGTTTCCTTGAATCCAAAGCAAGTCTGTCCTTCTTTTCTAATATCACTAGAAAGTGACACCAAAAGCCTCCTTCCCTTTTCTTCCCTTCATAAAATGCAGTTCTGTCACTATTTAGAGCTATAACAGTAGCTACATTATGTACCCCTGATGCTCAGCACTTGTGTGCACACCGCCATCCACCCTCCAAGAGGACAAACACCTTGAGGAGGTACTACTGTAGAATGGGGAAGCCAATCTTTGTGAGCAAATGCCTTCATTCACCAAGAAGGAAGCCTTCAGCAGGGCAGAGTCAGTAGAACAAAGCTTTTGTATTACTTGCAGTCTATGGAGCTCTGTAACCCCTGCTATGAACAAAATTTCTTAAGCAAATGGCTCAGGTATTAAAATTCTGTGGTTTGCCAGAGCTATGGGGCTTGTTTTCTCTGTTGAGTCACACCTACAAGGGACCTGGGTACTGGGTGAAAGAAAATTAAAACCTCTCTTATGAGAGAGGACCTGTTGTCATCAACAGTGCTTTCCACAACAGCACAACAAGAATATTAGGAATGAACCAGCTTCCGACTTATAAGCTGGTTCAAAAGACAGGCATCAGTCATACTGTTTGCATACATTTGGTCAAGTCTCTGACTCAATTCAGAACTTCCACGACACTTAAAGTTTCAAAACTGAATGCAAATATCCCCAAACTAAGTTGCCTTCTACAGATAAAAGCAAACTTTTTACTGGAAGAAGCCTTAAAAAAGAAAAATTAATGAAGAAACAATATGCAAAATAAAACATATCCACAGTATCTTGGAGAACATATATTTGAGGGCAACAAGCAACACCGTATAACTTGGATTTTAAACCAGTTGTTTCAAACCAGTATTAGTGCTATTAGCGATGACCACCTGAAGTGGACAGCTTTTTAAGATAATATAAATGCTTTTATCGCAATTACATCTTCGTGTTTCTTTCATGGCAAAAGTAGTACAAAAAACTCCGAAAATTACACAAGTATGCAACAATAATTTTACAAGTTAAGAATAATGCAACTTATCAGTACTGTTTATATATGCCTCCCACATTACTTTCACTCTCTATTTGTTTATATGTTTTCTGAAAGCAAATCTGTCTGAACAGCCCATAACACTGGAAAAGGAGTGTTCAATCCAAAAGAACATACACAGGGAGTGTATTTTCCACACATTTCACTAATACTAAACCTGGCAACCTGGCCCCAAGTGCTTTAGCAAGAGGAAAACTGCGCTGGGGTTCTGGATAGGAAAGCAACAAGTTTACAGCACTTGTGTCTATTGATCCGTACAGGAACCATTCTGATTTTTAGGCCATACTAAATAAGCATTGTTCAGAAGAGCAAGCGGGTAACAGAAAGGGGGCGGGGGGGTCTTTCTTTCCCTTGCCCCAGAGAGCTGTAATGACAACAACTCAGGAGGTGAATATTATACTTCAAATAAGTCAGCGTAAATGACAGTGGGAGCTTGTACAGAGCAAGGAAGGCTCAAGAAACAAAGCAGGGATCATACAGCAGGAATTATACCATTTCATCCAATAGGTTTGTGTCATTTTAAAAAGTAACACCTACTTACTTCCTAATAAAGTTTACCTCTGATGTATAATACACTGTTACCATATTTCCCCAAGAAAACAGCAGGTCCTACTTCTCCACTATGCATGGTTTTAAAAATAAACATGAATTCTTCTGCTTTATTAACATCACAAGCCTCTTGTACTCATGCAGTACTAGTTGTCTGAGGCAAAAGACAAGACAGCAGAGGAAGAAGAGTAAAGGAGCCTGGAGCACTCAAGCTAGTACTGAAATTAATTTTAAAGCTCACCCAAGCACCCTGCCTTACTGGAAACATACTAGCAAACCACAGATGAGTGGTGGCACTGTATTTACTAAAAACCAACACCTTGAAAGGACTACTTCAGCCTAACTCACCATATTGCTGCAGCACATGAACTATTAACCATGCAAAGCTTTGAGATCATTCCAAAAGCAGAGGGAAACAATAAAACAAGAATCTGGTAGATTCTCTTAAAAGACTCATCATACATGCTTGGTATCTTAATTTTAATTTCCTTATGCAGTGCTGTTACCCCTCATCCCCTTTTCAAACAACAGTTGACCACATTGGTTGAGAGTTTGGTTTAAATCAATTTGAATGGCCAAAACTTAAGTATCTTGTGCTATATTTTAAGTTACACTAACAAAATCCAAGCCAGCTTCTATCACAGTCTTGACATAATTTTGCTTAGGTTCTACTAGTTCCACTCCAAGGTCATGTGTATAATTCCATAGGGCACCTGCTCTATAAGCACAGCTATATGTTCAATTTAAAGACCACTTCCAGGTCCTTAGAATGTTTTTTTTTTTAGCCTTAGCTAAAATACTGATGTATTGAATTATCACTTATCTCTTAGGAGTAAAATATGTTTTCATCATTAACTGAACCACAATCCAGTTTCCTAAGAATTGAGGGACAAATTTTAAAGTTACAGTTCTTCTAAGAGTGAGAACATGAGCTGAAAGGGCTTTTTTTTGTGGCGAAGGCATGTTAAAATAGACATAGAAAGCCTGGCATATTAGAAAGCCAGGTGTCCAATTTTTCCCTTAACAGATGAAGTCAAAGAGGCAAAATAGCTTTGACCCACTTCTGCAGAGACCCATATGACCATTCCACATTAAGCTCACATGAAAACAGAACGCATTCTTATTCTGTTAATTCATTCTCTGCAGAAAACAGCTGAACCTAAGGGATTTTTAATTCCCTTCGTTTGCCATATAGGCTCACAAAAGTAACCTCTGGTAAAAAAATTAAAATGTTACTGTTTTCAGACAAAACGTACCATAGCACAGGTCTTGTTGGAAGAGCTTGGAAGGAAGGAAAAAAAAAAAATCACAAGTCTCTGTCAAGCAAAAATCAGATTAAA
>WEKW01028024.1:1203-13342 GCA_013389905.1 Sula dactylatra
TTCACCAGTAAAATGTATTGGATATTTTTCAGCAGGTATTATTTTTTTGTTATTTCGTAACTTTTGAGTATTTGATTTTTGTATGTATTGGATATAATATCTATACATCCCATGGAAATAAATCCAGCTTATTAGTTATATATGTTGGTTATAACCAATGAAAGTGAATGACAAAATAGAGATGTGACTGTTGCTGTCATATCCCCTCATCTTTTTTGTGTTAATGTTTATTTTCCCATGCCATTGATTTCAAATTCTTTAATATCCNNNCTTTAATATCCTTCTGAAGCATGAGCTATTGAAATTTTCAGGTTGTGGTATGTTGCAAGACGAAAAATGTATTTGTGTTGTATATATACTGGAGGCTGCAATGGGTAAAGAGCAAGCTATGGGCTGTCTCTGTTTTAGGTAAAATGCATAAAACTGATGGTAAATGTTCATTGACCTAAATGGTTTCCTACCTGCTATACATCTGCCTATTCATCTTAGATATGAAAAAGGTAGACCAATGAGCTAAGCACATATTTATCCAGTCACATAAAACATGCAGAGGCTGAGTCAGAATATGGGTTTAAAAAACCAAAAGACCAAACAGGATTTAACGCTTATGATAACAGTAATATCAACACCCAGTTCCAAATTCAGGCCTTGTTCTAACAGTTCATTCATTATTTGTCATGCTTAAAAGTCTTATACAGGAAACGGTAAAAGAGAGGACATTTGGCTTTTACTTCTAATGTGGTACTTACTGATGATTCAATTGAATCAACGTAAATAAATCCTGTTGCTTGATGATGATTTCTCATCTGCTGTTCAATATGAAGACAACTAATCTAATGTGAATAGATAATTGTTGGGCAAGGGCTTGCAAATACATGTGCAATTCACTTAATATCTCTACATTCAAGGTATAGACATGCAATTAGATCTAAGGGGGCAATGAGAACACTCACAGACATGCGTTAGTGTCTGAAAAGCAGATTGCATGACCTAAAGAGACACTTTCTGCAGTGTCTTTTGTGGATACTACAATGATCTCAACTAAAGAAAGTGTCCTTTGAATTATCAGACCACCCAGATTTGCTATTGAGATAGAAAATATGTTTATGGAAAGGTTTTAGGTGTGCTGTTCACTAATTCTTTTACTGTCTAAAAATATATTTTTAAATGTCCTTGTTTTTTCCTGCCAATCACATAATCAGTTAGTCCCTGTTTCTTTTCTTGTGGGGCTAAGCTGGCTTCCTCATTTTTGCAGTTCATCAATACAAAACTGATTTGAAGCTGAGCTGTATAATAATAAGCCTTTCAGCAGCCAGCCTTGACACTTGCCTTGTAATTAAGGCCTTGATGGTTGTGTTGATGGCAAATGAAAGAAAATGGCTTTGTTCTTAATTCCAGAGGCTTGATTGCTGGTTCTCGTTCTCACCTGAATTCGACCCATTCTGCATTGTGCACATGATTGCTGGAGTGTGAGTAATTGCAGCGCTGGCAGATGACATTTTCATGAAGCACACTCTGCACTGCTCCAGAGGGAATTTACAGAATTTATAGCTGGAGAAGCTCATCAAACATGGATTTAGGAAATGCCTATGTGAAAAGTGGGAGCCCACAACCAAATATCAGAGCTTTTCTTTTGACATTTGCTTTTACATAAAGGACTACTGTCTGCAACCTGTCTTACCTTATGGTAGCAGCCTATTCCTGACTAGATTTTGTGATTAAGTACAGTTAACGAAGTTCATTAATTCTTTTTTTTTTTTTGCATGTTTTCTTGTAATTTTTTTGTTTGCTTGAATAGGAGTCTTGCGAAAGGAGATGGAAAATTGTTTTCTCATTTCTATTCATATTTTTACATTTCCCTAACCTTTCAACTATTTTAAAATTGTCAGCTGTTTCATGATACTTTTTGATGAAAATGTATGCTTGGCTTTTATTTAAATACTCTTATTTTCTCAACCTTTTTGCATTACACCATATTTTGTTTATTCTAAACAAAAATGCATGTACATTTGAAATAGTCATGAAGGCTTCTACAATGGAAGTATACTTCAACAATTATAAATCAGATCTTTAAAAAGAAAACATTAATGACTTTTATATTGACAAGTTCACAAATTTCAATGAAGAGTGTTTTGTGTGTTGTAAATAAGAATTGCACACTGAAATTTTGCATTATACATAACGTATGCCATGATATGCATAATCTTTCCTTCCCTCTGCCCTAGTACTTCTGCCTTTTCCTCTCCATGTGACAGTCTTTGTGCCTGTCTCATATTCACAATGTTTGTGTCTGAGCCCTTGGTGCTTCTCTTCGTTCTCGTAACACAATAGCGCTTGGATGACAACCTGTTGCTGTGTATCTTTCCCAGCACCTGAACCAACAGAAACATTTATGGAATCCTGCTGACCTTTTTCAGTCACAACTGTTTAGCCTGTCAGTGACTTTGCACATGAAGATTCATAGCTGCTGTGACTCAGACATATTTTTATACTGCTGTCTGGCAAACCAAAATATCTGCACCTAGTTTTTAATATTTCTTGAAGCTTCTCGATCATGGCAAGTAAAGAGCCTTTCCTCCTTGCATTTGATATTACTGAAAGTCCTGAGAAATTGAATGATTGAAGGTTGCAGGGTTTTTTAATTAGGCTTATTGATTAACCCCTAGGAAAAGTTAGGTGAGAAGTCCTCTGAGTTTCTGCAATAAATGGTTGATTCAGATTAGTGCTGATTATTTAAAATACACAGAAAAAATATCTGAGGTCTAAACTGATGATGTTAAGCTGCCTGTTGTTTTAGGGCCTAACTTATCCTCATTTCAGTAATAGATCTCTATATCAATACTAATAAATGGCAACAAGAGGAGAATCAATCTGAACTCTTGACAGTTGTTTAATTTATACTATAGTCCTCAGGTAATTGGGTAGCACAAGGGGAGACTTTCAAAGTGTCTTATCTAAATTTATGGATGTTATGCTGCTGTCATTTACAAAAAGTAGGTTGTTTTTTGTCTTTTTTTTTTTGTTGACTTGAATGGGAACAAGATGGAACCTGTTGTAAATATATCTTGGTTTTAGTCTTACATAGCAGATCTCCAAATATACTTCCTATACCAGTGTTAAGTTCTGCTCTTAATCTTAAATGTTCCTTGGGGACTCACTTAACACATTCAGGCTCAGATCGCCAAAAGTTCTTAGGCAATTAAAAACTTCTGAGAATTTGTGTCTCACAGAGCCACTTGTTGTCTTTTGAAGCCATGAAAATAATCACACTTGAGGTCTAAGGCTCAAGAGTTGGAAACAGATGTCTGTCGTTCTTCATTGCATTTCTTACAGTTATTACTGGAAAGCTGAAGTGCAGCCGGATACCTTTGCACTTGCCAATACTCCTCTTGCAGAAAGGTTAGGGACCCGTGTACATTATGGCAGCCTCCTGAGGTGCATTCCTGCTCTCAGTGTGTTCCTCTTGCAACAGTCCCTCTCTTACACTGAGATTTGAGTGGCAACTCAGCCCCAAGAGGGGAACCTGTGTTGTCTTTCACAGTACCTGTAACAAAACAACCCATACCTGTCAAGGACTTGTAGTAGAAAAAGGGCAGGTTATAATCCTCCATGTCCTTAGTCAGGATCTTTGACTTAATTATAAAATTATTTCTTTTGTGGGAATGAGACATGGATCAAAGCAGAACATGCTGAGAAAACCCTGAAGTATTTTAACTATTCTGCAAATCTGTCACAAAACAGTAAACTGTGAGGGCAGGAATGAAAATGACAGCCACTGGACTAGAACAGTGAAATGTGGTAGTGTATAGAAGCTTTTGAAACTTGCTGAGGTGAAGAGAAGAAGCTGCCTGATACCATTACCTTAATTATGGTGATGGTCCGAGACATACTGGGCATGGTGATCAAATATTACATTATGTAGGCCGCTTTTGGATAGTATTAGCATCTAACACAGCAGCTGTAATGTTGAGAATCACCTTAATGCTTTATTGTAAAAGTTAAAATGTTGCAAGTCATGAAAAATGTTCAACTGGCATTCCTATGACCTTCTTGCTACTATCTCTGGTACTTATTTGATAGTTTCAGCTCACTTTAATAATCCTTCTCTTACCCTATTTGTAACCTTCACCTTTTATACACACATTTCATTAGCTTTCTCAACAAGAACGTTAATAAGATCTGCTTTCATTTTCTCTAACACCCATTCATGCTTGCTTTACTGTCATCTTTTCCTCAAACTTCTGCCGTTTGCTGCAGTGACCCAACACTCAGACATTTTGTTCTCTTCTCTCCTCTCTCCCTCTTGCTTGCCTCCTTACTTTACTTTGTGTCTTTTGCTTAACAATACAACCATGCAGTCTTCAACATCTTCTCAGCACCTGCTCTTAATTTCACTTGTCTTTTCTATTCCCTTCTACCCTTCACATCCAGAGGAAGGAGGATGCCTATCTCATGCTGTATTTTAAGACTCGTTGTGAGATGACTTTGGCATGTGGCAGGGAGCTGACTGTATCACCCATGGCTCAGGCTATTGCATGACACCATTGGCTATTTTGAAAGATTTTTCTTTCTCTCTCTTTCTTTTTAAGTCTTGAAAAATTTTACAGTAAAGGGAATAGTGTCTTTCCTGACTCTGCTTCTTCTGTGCCCATTGTAAAGGCCATTACATTCTCTGGCACCACACAGCATGTTATGTTATCTCCTCCTGCATTATGATTTTCCAGCCAGTGCAGTCAGTCATCAACCAATACTTGTTTCCACCAGGAAACCCAAAGTTCTTGGACACTACAATAAGTGTATATGAGTAAGCTCTTCTTGTATTCAATGGAGGTGATGAAAGGGCAGAAGTTTCCTCCTTTCATTTATAAATGGGAGTATTCCTGTGTTTTTTGTTACACCTTCTTGTAAGCCAGCACCCCTATTTGTTACGGCCTTATTACAAATCTTTTTTAAACTAAGTAGAACTTAAGTTCGTTTTACTTTGCAGTATCTGTTAATCCTTAAGTTATTTATTCAACACCTGTTCTACCTGCTAGTCAAGCATTTTTGCTTTCTCTTTAGATAGAAATTAAGCAGCACAGGGGTGAAGCACGCTGTAGTGCATTAGATAATGGAGTCTAAACATAATCTCATTTTATTAATGATATATTTTTTGTACCTTTGGGGATAAGTTGTACACCTGTCTGTGTATCTGCATCTGCAGATTATTCTTCCATTCAAGAGTGCTCTATGTTTACTCTACAGATATGCCAGCACGGCTCTATGGTATGTAGTTCACACTGTACCTGATAGATCAGCCCACCTTAGTTTTCCACTTTTGACATTATTAGAAATCAATCTGTTGTAGGAACTTGCCCTACAAATATTCCGTGACCCATTTGAGGTCTCCTATGCCTGCATCAGAGGACACCAAAGCTTTGTCCTCCTAACACATATGTTCATAAGCATGTTTTGCTTTCCTATTTATTTGCTATTAGAGGTTTTTGGGAGAGGGTTGTTTTGTAGCAGTTGTCTTGTCTGTCTCCAGCTAACCGTGGTATACCCCAGCTTTGCATTTGAGGCACTGCTTCAAGTAGTGATACCAGTTATTGTTCTCTCACCTGACAGTACTAGTGAAACACGGGGAGGAAAGAAGAGTGGGTTTCCGAGCTAATGTCACCTGAGAAATAGTCTGAAACCATAAAATGCTTTAACATAAGAGGGTAACAGCCATTTTTACTATAAATGCAATTTGGGATTAATTTAGTGCTCTAATCTGTTTACAAATCATTTGCAAAGAAATCCGATCAGTAGGACCATATTAATTCTTAAGTACTTTCCAACTGTTCATGCAGGCAAATGTCAGCCTTAGAGGAGAGTTACCTTTTCTATTTACACTTATACACAGTTATTCTTAGTGTGTGAACGATCATGTATTGTTTTAGTTTTTGATTTGGCTGTCTTTGAAATGACAAAATAATTGAATGGAAATGAATAGTAGTCAATATTAGTTTTCACTTCATGATCTATCTTCCTCTAAATATAATTGTAAATACAGACCAGTTTGCAAGCATTATTTACACTTTTCTTTTTTGTCAAGTGTCACTAAAAGATCAATTATTTGTATTTCAAACAAATCTTTGTGAGTACTGTACAAATCAACAGTAAGTTTCATTCACAGCAATATTTTCTGTGATGTAAATCATTGCAAATGAGTATACATAATAGTAATTTTCAGGTCCAGAGCAGTATTTTAGCATTAGCTTGTATAATGCACTACAAACATGCTGAAAAGAATATTGCTCATATGTTTGCTACTACTTGCAATATGACTTACCCCAAAGCAAACTTAATGCTTTCATTTCCACATTCAGTTTTTGAAATCAGTATTGCACTAACATAGACTTTCTTTTGCATTTAATTCAGTTACACATGGTTTATCTGTTGATTCTGAGAATCTTAATGTTAAATATCTTCATATAAAATTATTATTTTAAAGAGGAATCAATTTGTCTTTGTCAAAGGAGATAAGAACTTGCAGCTTCAGAGTGACAGCTGTTGGGGTGACAGGGTATGACAATGAAAGAGGATCTCCCCATGCATGTCTCTTTTCTATTGTGACAATAACAAAGCAGATTTCAGCAGAGTAATGTATGGAAAAAATCACTGTTCAATCTGGCTTGTTTGCACATGGCAAAATAGTAGTAAGGCTTCTGTGTGCCCTTCCTCCTTTTTCATTAATAAGTAGATAGGTGGATAAATGTTACAAATCATTCACTACCTACCTCTCTGTCTTTCTCCAATGTGTATATATCTTTGCTCCTTAGGCTTTAAAGATGTGCCAGTTTTATTTAAACATGGCTCAGGTACTTCATAGGACCTTTTAAGTCACCATCAAACTCAGACACAGGAAGTGGATCTGATGTGGAAATATAGTGTGTTTCCTGGACTAGGCACTATGGCTTTCTTATTTTTTTGTACTGAGAAGGCTAATTCCATGCTTTGTTAGAGTATGCTCAGTATTGCACTTTTACTTTCATTTTGTCCAGAAGATAGTCTTGCTGTTAAATAACTTCAGTTAAGGAGTAGAGGAGAGAGAATCAAAAATCTAACTTGTGACAACAGATGGCAAAATTGGGCCTTAGTCCACAGAGGAGTCAGTAGGTGCTCGGCACTTTCACCTATAGTCATGAGGTAGTTCTGACCTTGGTGCACGATAGACTGTGTGAACAGCTCTGCCCAAAATCTGGCATTGTGGGCACATAAGTAACACATGCCACTTTGCCACATTCACTTATAATAAAATTCTTCTCCAATAGTTGTCAGTGTAGGAGGATACAACTAAATCTGCTAATAACTCTTGCTGTATATGGTTGTTCATAGTCTGCAGTGTACAGGTCTATAATCTGTAGGTTAATTGTATTTATTTTACACTTCCATCTGTCTAGTTATATTTGTCTCATTTCTTCAGATGCCATCACTACCTCTGGTTTGCTTCAGAAAACAGCAGGAAAGAACCAGAAAAGCAAATCAGTTCGCTGCCCTACTCTTTGTTTAATCATTGGCAAGTTGCTTTGATTACCTGCCTTATTTTCTTCTGCTCTGGCTCTCTGGCTAACGCTGTATTGAGGAGGTGAATCTGAACACAAGAAGGCATTTGTTGACTTTTGAAATGCCTCTGAATCAACAGCTTTTAATATAACAGCCTTTCTCCTAATATAATTTGCTTCATAGTAGGGTTTTAAGATGCAGGATAAAGGACAACATTCTGACTCATCCAGTCCTCTTGGGGTGCCATCCTCCTACTTAAGGCAACTTCCAGATTCCCTGTTGTCCTGGCACTGGGCATATTTCTCACTTTGGAAGCGCCACAGGTAACAATTCAAAGACTTCCCTTGTGTTTTCACCATCCTCATTGCCTTCTGCAATGAAAGTCCACAGGTTTTGCACTCAGGTATTAGTGCACTGTTTCATAGAATCATTAAGGTTGGAAAAGATCATCAGTCCAAACATCAACCCAACACCACCATGCCTCCTAAACCATGCCCTGAAGTACCACATCTAAGTTTCCCACTTTCTCCAGTGTGCCTCACAGTCAGGAGATAACTGTTTATCCACCATTTGAGAAATGCATGCAGCCTTTCCAAAAACTCCCCTCAGTGCCAGTTGTGTATTTTCCTCATTAGTTTTAAATCCTTGTTTGGCAGTGACTGATTCTTTGAACCGTTAATCCTACCTAAGCTACACTTGACACCAGAAAACATGACATCTGGTATTAACAAGGATGCTCATGGACTGTCTGCTTTCAATGCTGATATTCTTAAATTTTCTGAGAGCACTAAATGTCAACTTTAAATATCTTCTTCCCCTCATGAAGGGCATTCACTATGCTATATTTTTATATTTCAGACCACTTTTTCTTAATCATCCTTTTTTATTTTTAGGTAGTAGTGTTTTGTAAGTCTAGGAAACATTTATCTCAAAACAGGATTGGCACTAAGACTGTCTATTGGTGGACATACAGAAGAGTTAATGTAAAGGCTCACAAATGTTTACACTTCTGTGTAGTTTTAAATGTGTTGTTGATGGAAGAATGTAAACACTTTTTTACCTTATGTTAAGTTCTTCATTTTCACAGTTGGATTCAGAATTTAATATTCTGATTGGAAAAATATTTTATTTGTTATTCAGCTAATGTTTTTTAACTTAATTTTTGTCTTTATATTTCTTGACCTTTGACTTAATGTTTGTTTCTAAAGGTTGGGTTTATGATATTGTTTCAATTGAAAAGTGTGACAGAAGTCTGTCTAATGGCAGCAGAAGCAGGACAGGGCCCACTGTATTTTTATTTATACGTTATTCTGAATAATCAGAAGCTTAACTTTAGTGTCTTTAAATTTACATAAACTGTCATCTGCTAAAATCTGTCTATAATCACAGATATCTCATAAATAGTAATATTAAATCAATTTTTTAAATAATTTTTTTAAAACTGTCCAACTATAGGAAATACTTGTAATTATTTCATCTTTCCCTGAAAAAAACAGTAAAGCAAATTAAATTGCTGCAAGAAACAACTCAAGTGACCACTCCTATTGCAATACTCAGTTAGACTAGCGGAAGTACACAACCTCTTAAAGGCAGGCAGTGTTTACATGAGAGTGAAGTAGAGCTGACATTTCCTTGTTATTTTATTTTATTGGTTCAGTTTTTCTTCTGTACCTTCAGGGATAGTAAGAACTGGGAGCTCTTTATGAACTTTGTGGGAATTGCTGGTTCTCAGCATCAGTCAGAATTTAACCTTTTTGTGGGAATTTTATTGGTTGTTACTCAAATATCTCCTGCTCATAAGGATAAAGTGTCCATTCCAGGTGGTTTTGGCATTCTCATATTAAGTATGTAGCTTATGGCATCACAGAGGCCATGTAGTTTCATCTTTTAAATATGCTTTTCTTAGGTGCTAAGCAGTAAGGAGAGTCTCCACATTAGCCTCTCACAAGTACCCTATATTTCTGCTTCTGCAAGGGTAATTTAATTCTTTGTTTGGGTTCCTGAAACAAAGTATTTTTATCATTAGCAGACTTTTAATGGAAAACTGTGGGGAATTTATTTTTCCAGTATTCTCAGGGGCAAGCAAGTTGCCTATGGCTGCGTGTGCGTTTGCCAAGCTGATATTGAGGCAGGTCTCTGAATAGGTACTGCACATGTAGAGACTTGATTTGTACATGCAAAACAGTATTCCCCATAAGTACCAGAATGCTGTTGGATATCAGCTTCTTGGATTCGAAATGGAGGTTCAGGAGTCCATAGTGGAAGCCAGCATTGTCAACCCCTTAGCTCTGTATTCACCTATATTAACAACTGATGCATTTTGAGGTCTGTTAATTCTCATTGTTCCAAATAATCAAAAGTTGTAAGTAGACCTCAACACTACGTCATTGGCAGAAAAAAGGGGAAACTCCCAATATTTTAATTTTTAAACATATTTTAAATTCAGCAGCATGTTAGGATACACAGAACACATGCATTTATTTACACTATCTCCAGAAAGAAAAAGTCTTCAGATTTTAAAACGGAAGTTTATGACTCTTGTAAGGTTCTTGCAAGGCGGAGCTGCCGGCTCCTGCCGCCGGCGTCCCCGGCCGTGCCGGCCGCTGGCCTTGGTGCTGAAACCCCGGCGCCGCAGGCACCGCGTGCCTTCCGCAACGCCACCTCCGGCTTCTAAATGATGAGTATCAATGTACCGCTTAAACAAAAATAGAAAAGCAGGCTATATGAAGCATTTCACAGTTTTACTGGTACCTTTGTTGTGTAAATAATTATTTCTTACCTGCAGCTGAGTTTATAATTGAAGTTACACAGTGTGTTAAGGCCATTTTCTCCTTAACAATAATTCCATCTTTCCTTACGTAGGGAAGGCTTTTTTCTAAGATCAAAGAGAAAAGGCATATTAAAATCACCGTGAAGATGCATGCAGAACTGTGTATAAGATATTTCTCTTTAAGCAATAAATTACTGTTTTTTGTGTATTTCCTGAGATTAATTTACTCCCTCAGAATGCCATCTCAGAATAAAAAAAACAAACTAGAGGTCAAGAATTTTGGACTTCTGTGAAAAGTTATTGCGTTTATGCGTAACTGTGTTTTAGCCAGTTGAACTATGTATGTGAGAAATTGATATTGAAACCTGATCCTTACATTATAAAAGAATTTTATGAAAGAAATGATGATTCTTTTATTAAAAGGCTGTGTTCCTGTGTACAATTAGAGAGATTTTCACTTAGATTCACACATTATTTTGAAGATTAAAAGGCCCTCTCTCTGTTTTTATAAAATTGCAAAAAAAAAAAAAAAATAGAATACCACATAAGTGTATTTACGTGCAAGGGGTTCTTTAATAGAAGATAGTTTTTAAACTTATTTTTGCTCCCATCTTCTAATCTCGTAGAATATTTCCTTGCCTGAAAAGTAACGTATAGGAAATTGAGTACAGTATCTTTTAGAGGATTTATGGTAATGCTGCTGAATTTAGCTGAGCATAAACAGCATGGTGAGCCCCTCAGGGTCTCTTCATTTTCCTGACACACTCCACTGCTGCCCCATTAACACTTCGTCTGTTATTGCCATCTACTCAGTTTAATGAGTGTCTTTGAATTTGAAGTTTTACACAAGAAACAATAGCTAAAATAACTGATGCATCTACTGCAGCTTTCGGCAGAGTATCTTATTCCCTTTGTAATTTTTTTTAAAAATAAAAAGTACATTTCTGTTCTTTAGCAGTGTAGTTACATCATGACATTTTCTTTAATTATGGTAGACACTAATCACAAGCACTGAGTAATGACTACAAATATGATGCTGTATCTGTCTGTGTAGAATGCTGAATAGCTACTAGAGGGGGTTTCTCCTTACTTTAAAATTCATCCTATTAATACTGACTCTTTAATGTAGAGAAGGAATAGAACTGCTGGAGACTTTGTGCTATCAAAGCAGAATATTATATTTCTTCTAAGGAATCATAAGACAGAAGGACTAGGTGCTGTTTTCTGATACCTGTATGAATCCAAGTAACTGCTGTAAAGGGTCAGTATGTGGCTCGTTAGATTGGATTCCTAAAACTAAATTTATCACATTCCTCTGAATGTATGCATAAACCATCTTAAATTATTAAACAATAAGCTGTATTATCAGACAAGGACTCAATCCAAATTAAAGCCTGAATAATGCTGCACTGGAACCCATCATAGGATTTAAGAACAATTCTAATTTTGCATTGATTATTAACTGATCAGCAAAAGCAAAAGATAACTTTAAATCACTGTAGATTTTTAACAGATATGGAAATTCTTTGCAGGGCGAGATAAAAACTCTGAATAATTGAATAAATTTGTATTCTAGAAAACAGGAAATCAGATGGCTATTGGAACAAGTTTTTGTATTAAATGCATTTATTGAAAACCTATTTTTAAAAGCTAAAATAGCATGTGAGTGACTTTCTCTGTTCCTGGTAAGCTTGCTATCCTTTAGTAAAGTGCATTTTTTTTTTTTTGTGTTGTTTTTTTGTTTGTTTGTTTTTGTTTTGTTTTGTTTTGTTTTTTTCATTTAGAAAATGAATCTGGAAGAAAACTGGTGAATCCAATCCAGTGGACCTGCAAGCACTC
>WEKW01028027.1:957-21774 GCA_013389905.1 Sula dactylatra
CAGAGCAGTTTTGGGGAATCAAGATTTGCCCTATGTCTCTGTAATCACACCGAAGTATTGTGATTTAAATAAACTTTTGGGAAATGACGGCTGCAGATCTAACTCATCATGCATATGAGATATTTAAATATAGCCTAATCTGTCCTAGACGAGCAATGTAACCATTGGCCTTTGGGGGAAAACACGTGAACAAGTCATTCTTTCTGCACTGCTTAATGAGAGAAACAACCTTAAGCTAACCAAGTTGTCTCATTCATAAGTTTAAAGGAATTCCTAGTATAAGGGGCTACCTAAAGAGCTTGCCTATAGAAAAGATAAGTTGTTTTCAGAGTTTGGTATTTGGCTTTAAGGATATTAGTCATGATACCACGTTTCTGCTCCACAAAATAGTCTCCAAGGAATAAAAAAAAATATTGAACAAGAGGTTTGCTGGTAGTATCTTTATTTTTTCCCCCCTGAGATTCTTGACTAGTGAAATTAGAATGGTAATTCAAAATTTTTGAACTTTTAATGTTGTTTACAATATTTAAAAAAGATTCCACATTTTCCATGTTTTTCATAATGGTTCAACAGTTCAACTCAGCTGCCAGGATATTAATTTTACCACAGGAAGAAATTTAATACACAGATTCATTTCTGGTCACTCTGGATTTTTTGAGAGTATCTTTTCTTCAGATCTTAATAGCTTATGACCAACAAATGAATACTGAAAGCATTTTTAGGTAGGTGGGCAGACGGTAAATGGATATTTCACAGATGTTACAGAATCCTTAATGTATAAAATAAGTACATAAATGCACATAATGTTTTATGCTATTTCCTGTTGTAGTAGATCTCATAGAATATTATTGCTTTTTAAAGCAGACTCTAGGAGGTAATATTTTTAAATAAGTTGGCAATCATCATTTATGCATTAAATAAGAAAAAAAGTATAATTTAACAGCTATGTGGGCACAATTTGCAAATATATTCATATTTCATAATTGAGCCAATGTGACTTTTTTAACCATAGTAAATACATATTTAACTAAACCAGACATAGTTCTGGCTTGCAAAATAATATTATGTATATTGTATATAATTTTTATTCATAAATGGATTTTGCTATTTATTAAGTTAGAAGTTGGTTTCATTCCAAGCTAAACAAATATAAATTATTTCTCTAAAAACCATAAAAATATAAGAAAATGTTTCCAGCATCTCGAAACACAAAGAGTGTTCAAACCCAAAGATTCAAATGTGTTAGGCACTGTAGACCAAGTCTTATATTCCAGAGAGTGAGATAATAGTGTCTAGTTATTTTGATAAAAGGCTTATTAAGTGCTCCCATGTCTATTAGTAATGGAATCTCAAATTTGCATCTGTATAGATATAATTTGATTGAAGTGCTTCTTCTGTATATATACACATACAATCAAACTATTTTCTCAATGTTTTCTGTATGAAAGCAAATATCCTCATTTAGTTTTGAATTGCTTTGGGATTATGTCCAGCATATTTTAAAGCAATACACATTCACCTGAAATACCGTGCCTACTATTCTATTTTTACAAACCAGTTAGTTTAATACATCTTAAAGTGACTACATAAACTTTATTTGTTCTGTTTCATAAATTGCTTTTGAACATGAACTTTGTATAGTGATCTTGTTAAAGTATCAAAAAAGTACACTTTATAGTGCACACTTTACTGTCTTGTAGACATTTTGTTTGCATTAATATCCCACGTCCTAAAATATTGCCATCACTATCATGTAGGATGATTTTCTTTAAAACCAACAAGAATGTAAAAACAAAGCTGAAATTGAAACTGGCAGCAGATAATCATGGGCAGAAGTTCAGGTTTGCCAAAGCATTTAACACACATTCTCCTGAGAGCTCCACTTCTGAACCATGTAAACTTTGTATTAAATCTCAGCCTGAGGAAGGAGACAGGTAGGTTTGAGTGTATGATCTTATTCTTGCTCACATTCCCAAGCTAGAAAGGCAAAATCAGGACAAAAGCAAAATGTAACAAACCACCAACTTAAAATTTTATTTAGAAGGGATTTAAAAATAGAATGTGCTACTTAAAACATATTCTAAAACAAAGCTGACAAAAAGTCCAGACCTGTCTGGGATTAAGTCATTAAAAAGACCGCTAAAACTAAGTGTATATTAATTTAATTTGTTAAAATACTGTGAATAGCCTAATTCTACAGCAGGATGCATTTGGTTTCCCCCTCCATTTCATTCTTCATTTACCACAAGTCATTTGGCACCCATATGACACCACAATTGTGAATTGACCTGACTCAAGGAATTTTTTCGGGGTTGTTTTAGTGGATCCAAATCACATTGCAGTGCCATAGACTGTTGCATCAGCATTACCGATGGAGTGGCTTGTGGAGGTAAGGCAGTAGGATGAAAGGATGGACATGTGGACAGGATAAGAAAGTGCAAGAACTTCTAAAGGTAATATTGTTCCTGAATTCCCATTGTATACTTCAGAGTCATAGAAGAGTGAGCTGCTGGATCCACTCAGGAAAAAAAAAAAAAAAAGTTGTGTCAGCAATTCAGTAGATTGATACATCCTAAAATGATTTGCTGTGCTGTCACAGATTCTGGGATCAGTATACCAGAAAGTTGCCTTGGTGCTACATTTTGGGGGGATGGGGGAGATGGGAGGGAAACTGCTGGGCCTCTGTGTGCCACAGACACTGTGACTGCACAGCATCATCCTTGGAAATTTTCAAAGCTGGAGAAGAGAAGCCCTGAACCACCTGACTGTGATTTCAAAATTATCCCTGCTCTGAGCACAAAACCTAACTTTCTAAATGCTGCCACAACCTCTGGCTTCCTCTTTGTAGGTGATGAATCCTGTCCATAACCTTGTTCTGTAACTGGGAAAACTCAGCTTCCTGCTGCATGCGGACCGAGGCTGAATTTTTGAGTATTTCTGTTCCTAAACAAATTCAGATAAAAAAATTACAATTGCTAACATTTCCTTTATCCTACACAATCCCTGCTAACGCTTACATGGGCATAGCCAATTTGCTGAAAAGGCCCAGTACAAAGCTGTTTGGTCCTTGCTTGGCTATTCGGGTGTTTGAATAGCAGGTAGAGCCTATATCTGGGGGCGGTAATTGCAGTGCCTGCTCATCATTATACCTTTGCACTGTTCTTTTATAAATCAGTTTCAAGGGAAAACATTCATCATTTCCTATTCCAACCCAGTTTTATCCAGTTATCTTTGCAGCTACAATAGTAGGTATGTGACTATATTATGTATCAGCTAACTACTGCCTCCTCACATGGCATGGCATTTGTTTTTACTAATCTACTAAGGTATTGTGACTCAGCAGGAAATACAGTTTGAGATTAAGGTATTTGTGGTCAGGATGGTAGGCAGAGGACTTGGGTCAAGGAATTTTTTTGTATCAAAACCTATAAAACTTTGTCTCAAGTACACAGGCATTTCTGAAAAATAGAAGTCTTTGAGGCTATGTCCATTGCATTGCACATTATGTGGAATATTTTGGTTTAAGTTGAGCGTATTTAGAAAAAATCTATATAAATCCCTAAAAGACACATTTTCAGACTACTGCTCACAAAAGGTCTTATTTGGAAATAAAGTAAAAGGATAACTAAAGCATCCTTTCTGCTTTCTGGCTCAAAGCTTCTCCTTACTCCTGCAACTCCAAGGAAATGTCAGTGAAGTATTTTAAACGCTTTGATGAGGGAAGTCCAGGCTGCAACCACAGATCAAGGAAGATTTTGAGTATTTACATCATCTAGCTACTTATGTTCACATGTAGGCTGTCCTAAAATACATCCCCAAAATTCCAAAACCTTCAGAATATACTCAAAGTCTGACTTCTATCAGCAGCTGCCTCCTGTTTCACCTCAAAGCAACAAGTAATTCAGAAGCTGAAGAGGCCAAAATTTATTCTTCCCATCATAAAACTTCCATTTCTTTCAGTATAAAAGAAAATGTAAATTAAATGCCACCTTGTTACATCTTCTGTCTGCTACCAATATCTTCGTAGGATGCCCATAAATCTGCCTACAGTGCATTTTGCCATCAGCCACAAGTATACACTTGATGTCCTGTGAGCCATTGAAGTCACTTAGGAAATACCCTCAATCACAAGTTTACAGAGCACATAGAGCATAGCTATCAGACCAGAAAGAAAATTAAAAAAAATTGCAACTATTTTGAATCTTTACCATCAAGAATTTAGTTGACTCTGTTTATGGGAGACTAAGAAATAGGAGCTTTCTCAGTATTCCTCTTATCCAGAGTCTCACATATTTGTGATACATTGGGTGGCATTTCTGCTGTGAAACTCCCTCAAACAAGCTATATTGCAGCTGTAAATTCTAGATCTAGCCCACAACGTTGGGAAACATTCCTGAGCAGATGGTTTCATTCAATAAAACATCAAAGTACCATAGTAAATAATGCTGTTGAATTTTTTACTAGTCATTTTGCAGTGCTACATTAAACATTTCCAGAGGCAGCTGAAAGTGAAAGGGACAGGAACATTTGGCAGTGAACAGAATGCCATAGGGCTGTTTTGACTGGTGATGTTGAGACCAGGGAAGCAAATGAGTGTCTGAGTGGCACTTTCAGGGATGGTCTTTGACTTGTAAAGAGCAGAGAGGACTGGGCAGTTAGAGGTCATCTGTTCTTTCCCTGCCTCTTCCCCACTGCAAAGAAGTTTGGTTCTCCCTCATCCCACCCCACCTCACCTCCACCCCAGTGCTGGCTTCTGTCTTTGTCCCTGTGTTTTGGGAAGAGAGAATTAAAGTGGGGTTTGCTCTCCTTACTTGGGTGTCTCCTCACTTTTGAGACAGCAGGTTCTAAAAGCATGCATGCAGGCAGTAGCAGGACAAAGTTTTCTCCAAAATCAGTCAAATTCCATGGATCAGGCCAAAATATCACCAAAGAGGAGAGAGATTGTCGAATTAGATGGCCTTGCCCATATATCGTAGGCTTCATATACTAAAAATAGAATAGAATAGAATAGAATAGCACTTTGAGATATCCTGGATACAAGGACAAGGGCTGTGACAGAATAGAATTATCTAGCCAGCCAGGCAAGTGATGTGCAGGCTTCAGTGTCCTGCTACTAAAGTCAAAGGGCATGAAACATTTCACTGCAATAAGCCTCAGGGAAATTCTAAAGAGAAAAAAAAAATATTTGATTTGTAGTATCCTGCTATTGAAAGAAAAGAAAGCAAGCTATTATTACTTCCAAAAGTGCATTCTTAGAATGATCACAGGTTTCAAATCATTCTGTGAACTAAAGATCAGTATATATCTGTACATGAGAATATCTCTTCCCCTTTATATTCTTTGTAATGAACACCGTGCTTCATGGATTAAACATGCAAGCAATTTAGCACTCAGGACTTCAAGTGCAAAACCCAACTCAGCTAATACAAAATGTAGTATCACTCCTTTAGAATTTCCTGAAGGACATTTCAAACATAAAACACCTTGCCATTAATACGCAAATTGAAGGCAGTATTCTTTTTTCCCCCACTTTCCTTTGTCTCAAGGCACAGAAAAACTTTAGTCAGTTGCCAACACAATCTAGCCCTCCTGCAGCAGCATTCACATCTCTATCTAACATTGCATCCATGACTGTCATTTTTTTCACTATCATCATCTCCAAAAAGCGTAATTCAGATGCAGCCTGGGCCACAGTCCCCCCGACCTCTGCCTCAGCTGGTTTCGAGCAGTTCCTGTGGTGGATGTGAATTCTCATTATATAAGGGGATCAAGGGTAGGTCAAACAACTGCTTTTTACAGAACAGCCTGTGTGTGAGTCAAAGTGAAAGGCAAACCTAGGTCAAGCGCAGAGACAACGTGTGTCACTGTTACATGGCAGGGGATTCCCTAAAGCTCTGGACACCAGGTGGCTTGGGAGCCGTGGCTCTACAGCAATGCAGCTTGCCTGTTCCCCTCTCATCAGGCCTCTGATGGGCTGAAGATAAAGAACCATAATAAATACAAGACTAACAAGAAGAGAGCAAGCAAATGAAGGAAAAGCATAAAAATGAATTTTAAAAAAAGAAAGAAAATAATTTTTTAAGCGTATGCATTCTTCTGGGTCTCTCCAAGAAAAAAAAAAAGAGAACTAGGTATAAACAGGACTTTTTTCTTCCCTAGTCATGAAACATTTTAATGAAATTTGAAAAGAGCACAGGAAGACAAAGCAAGATAACAAGGTTATCTCCAACTCTAAATCTTCACGCTATTTATGATGCTAAATTTGCAGGCTATGCTGCTCACTAACATTGCCATAAAGTAGCATAATAAAAGAAAAAGAACAACTAAACTGTAGCAATTTTTCCTCTGAACTATTCTTTCTGAAAAAATATATGCAGTCCTGTGGGTTCTGGTATTCTTTTTACCTCTGCAGAACAATCTCCCTTTTGTATTTTATCCCTTCTTTGTGCAAAGATAAAGAGAATGAATGTACATCTAGACTCCTGCTCCTCTAAGTGACATGACTCATTCACACAAGCTGCTGTACCCCTTAAGGGACTGTCAGTGCCTTTTCCTCTTAATTCATTAATTTTATTTTTTTCATTATGCTGAGGAACTGCTAATAAAGTAACTTTTCTCAGTTGATAGTCAATCTTCTCTATGCCCCTGCAGTCACCTCTTCCTCTTCAGGACAAAAATGCAATGTGTTGAACTCTACCCACAGATGCCATGACGGAAGCATACATCTTATAACATTCACTTCATCTTCTTGAAATATACTGTTTTGCAGATTGCAAATAGGGACTACTGGTAGGCAGCAATGTCTGCAACAGTAAGAAGTTTTAAAGATTTCCCATTACCATTCAACATACACCTGCTCCTGCTATATAGTACAGCTACAAACTGGCTAGCCATTTTCTAAGGATTTTTTTCCTTAGAGCTCTCAGCTGTAGTTACAATGTAAAAAATCTCATGGCTTCCTTTGACTTTGGATACCTTTCCTCTGTGTTCCTGAATTAATCTTAGGAGCAGCCTTTAAGCCATGGCAAAGTAGAAAAATTTATTTCTCTAATTCAGTGATAGCATTAATATATTAAAAAAAAAAGAAGGCAGGCATACAAAGGAGAGCATGCCCTTTTTCAAGAGATTTTTCTTTCTCTGGGCCTCTCACAAAGTCATTGTCATGGTTTTAGCTGGGATAGTTAATTTTCTTCACTGTAGCTGGTATAGTGCTGTGTTTTGGACTTAGTATGAAAATAATGTTGGTAGCACAGGGATGGTTTAGTTGTTGCTCAGCAGTGCTTACACTAGTCAAGGACTTTTGCAGCTTCCCATGCTCTGCCAGGTGCACAAGAAGCCGGGAGGGGAGGGGATACAACCAAGAGAGCTGATCTGAATTGGCCAAAGGGTATTCCATATCATGTGACGTCATGCCCAGTATATGAACTGGGGAGAGCTGGCTGGGGGAAGCAGCGATCGCGGCTCGGGGACTGGCGGTGTCGGTCAGTGGGTGGTGAGCGGTTGCAATACTTGTTGTTTAGTTTTGGTTTTGGTTGGGTTTTTTTTTTCCCTTTTTCCCTTCTTCCAAGGTTTCATATCTCACTCGCTCATTATTTTCCTTTTCATTATTATTATTACTATTATTATTGCTCTTTTATTTTAATTATTAAACTGTTCTTATCTCAGCCCATGAGTTTTCTTACTTTGGCCCTTCCGATTCTCTCCCCCATCCCACAGGGGTGGGGGAGTGAGCGAGCGGCTGTGTGGTGCTGAGTTGCTGACCAGGGCTAAACCACAACAGTAATTAACAATTAGGTCTTCTTCTGGTCTTTTAATGTGGGTTTATATAAGTTAATAGCAGAATAACATGGAGTCCATCTCGTTTGAGGAAAGCTGGTATATTGTCCCAATTTAAACCGGTATGAGTTGATAAACCTAAATCTTTTCCTTGTTTATGAAAAATATCTGCATTTGTACAGGTGAGGAACAAGATAACTAGCACAAATATCAGTTGATTTAACAATAAATGGAGCTTGCAGTCAGTAATGGGTGACATGTATTTCAGGAAGCTCCCTTAGCACTTTCGGAAGAGGTGTGAAGTTAGATGGTATTATGCTACTCAAAAAATGACACAGGTTATTGTAAGATTAATTGAAAAACTTGAGTTCTCTTATCTCTGCTGCATGGAAAACATCCCATTTACCTCACCAGTCTTTGATCAGATTCTTAGATCATATAGTATGTCTGTGTTTGCAGACTAGTAGGACAACATAAAAGCAAGAAAAAGTTCATATTTTAAGTAGTTTCTTTGGTGCTTCTGACACTTATGAAACAAAGAGAGTACTAACTATTGATAATCATGTCATTTTAAAGAGAAATAGCCAGGTTTTTCTCATATATTATTCACCTCAATTAATCTGGAGAGAAGAGTAGTACAGTGCACAGTAATTCTTTTCTATTTAAAGTAATTTAAAGGTTTAAATAACTAAAGGTTCAGAAACTACACATATAAATCCATGAATCATTGTAGCACAACTTTAAAATACCACTTTCTTTGAAATCATTACTTTCATTAAAAGTAAGGTTATAAGCTACTTACTGAGCATTATGGGTATGAAAAAAATGTAAATTGTACTAATGGGATGTATCTGATTAATGAAAACTAGGTGAATGTAGAGTAATAGCTCTGAGACTGTTAAGTGGCTGTGCATGTCAGTGAAATATAAGGTCTGACACCCTTTTAAATCTCAAGAGGTAAAAAAGAGAGTAAAGATTAGGGGATTTGTACAACACAGTAGGAGTATGTTTTGGTGAACTCATTCTGAATCCTTTTTCCTCCACTCTGGAGCAAGTGTGCACAGGAGAGTCCTAAACACAAACTGGACAAAGAAAATTGCCTAATGCGTTCTGAATGTCAGTACCAGTATTTCCTCTGAGCCTCTACATGTAATACTGCCCCAAAACAACATCCAGCCGGAACAACCAAGAATGAAGTGAAATGCCAGTTCTGTTAGCCAAGAATGTACCAGCCTTGTCCATATTTTGAGGTATATGATCCTCTAAAGTGGTCTTATATTGAGAATACATTTAGTATGTAGTCACATGGTCAGACTGAGGGTCTGCAAATGCTTTCATCCAGCTATTTGCATCTTTGAAGGAACAGATACTCTTTCCACTTTCTTAACATCAAAACCAAAATTATTGTGTCCACATGGTATGACAGAATACAGGCCCATTAGCATGCGATGTCCATGTCCATCTGCAACAAATTTGGTATCTGTTTTCCTCAGCTAAAGCAGGAAGGCCAGCCAGGGCTACATCACTAAGCAGGTAATTCAGTGGGCAGTATTTATTGTTTGTGGGCAATTTAGAGGAGGAGAAGAGCTTCTCCAACATCAGATATATTTTGTAATTATTCTAAGATATATATGCAGAACACCAGGTACACAGCATGTCAGGTTAATTATAGTCTTTCAAGGTAAGAGGAATTGGATGTTGCTTTCCTAGAAGCTGGAGTCTCATATTATTTGATGACCTTATCACCAAGCACTTGGCTAGTTCAGATGGTGAATGAGAGACATTGTGTGGATATTGCAATGATTGGCAATTCTTTATTAGTACCCAGAGGAAACAGACATGATAAAGATGGTAGCATGATCCCTAGAAGAAACCACAAACCATATTTCTCAAGTGAAGCTATACTCCATTACTGCAATCACAATTGTATGAGAAGAGACTAAAAGGCAGGGTAGCTTGGAAGAGCAAAGCAATGAAAATGAAATACGATTAAAAAACAATATTCAGGAATCTTATTTGATACAAGGTAATTTGGTCCCAGATGTTCCTTCTCTTGGGAACCAATGGAAAAGGTCACTGAAATTCATGAGCAGCAATCATCAGCTATTACACAATGAAACTCATGCCAAGGAACTAGACAAGGGGCTAAAGTCCAATGTTTTGTTTAGGATTTTATTTTGCTATCCATGCAAATGATCAACAATTATTGCACATCAATATGCAAAGAGCTATTAGAAGGGCAACACAAACAAGCCATCAGACAGAGCTTGGACCCATATTCCCCCTCATATTTTTTTTTATCCTCTTTTTATAATGAGTGCAGGAAAACACTGTCCATTAGCTTGTATTGTCTTTTGTGTCAAACAAATTATTTAGATTATTTTATCCTGCTTATAAACATTCAGTTTCCCCTGATTTCTTTAATAGTGTTACATTAAGAATGAATTTAGTTTACTGGTTTTTTCTAACTATGGCTAATCAATAACACTGCACTTAAAGCATTATGTGAGTGTTGCATTTTGGTAGCCCTCTGTTTACAATACAGCTTCAACTCTTTGCTTTTCAAAATGAATACAGTAGTGTTTAGTAGCTGATATGCCTCTTCCTGTAAATTGTACTTGGGAAGAAAACATTAGCTGAGAATATAGTTCTATCTCTGACAGAAGGAAATATCCTTAGGTGTTTTGGGCCTCACTCAGTTAAGTTACATATTTATGCCTGTGTTGATGTGACACATCCCTGATGAGGATGAGCAGGATATGTGTCAGTAGTTCGAGTCACGGTAGTGCGTACATGCTACATCCCATATTAGAGCTCCATTCTGTTTGGGGCTGTAGAAAACGTGGTAGTATTTGTCTCACGAAGAGTTTTCAGACCACCAGCTGAGAAAAAAGGGATGTATAATTATATTTCTGGGAAAAAGACACATTAGAAGATGAAGGCTAAAATTTATAATTGGCCTCAGATCGTATTTACACTAAGCAAAGAATCAGGCACAGATCCTTCCCTTATTACCAGTAGAGCTGGCTCCCAACTACAAGCGTTAGGGTCAGGAGAGGTGAAGTTAATAAACATTCATTGATGTGGCTCTTTTGCTTTTGGGATCTCAGCAGGGTACACTCGTCCCTCTCCTGCTGAGCCTAGAGCTGGGTGATATAGGCTGGCCAAGGTGTCTCAGGTCCTGAAGTATTTGGGGAGGCTGAGAAATGTGAGTGGACTGCAGGGATAGACAAGTCAGATGTGGCCAAATCTTGTCTTACACAAACTACTGGTTGATGTCACCTCCTTTATTGGTTTTTTCATTGAGGCACAACATACAGTTCCCAGTAAGTTATTAACAGGAGCTTTTTATCTCCACTTCTCTTAACTTTCACAATGATGTACTTCTATTCCATGTGTAACACTTATGCTCAATACCTCAGACCCAAGAGTCTTAACAAAACCACCATCACATAGCTCACAAGAAAGAGAAGTTAAGCCAAGTTGACAGATATACAACATATTGAATCTTAAATTTTGTAAACGTAGACCACAAATGATATCAGCCCAGGTATACTGGAACCACTAATGCGAACTAAAGTTACAGCTAGATTTTCCTTTTTTTTCTATCAGGAAGAATGACCAATTTTGAACAAGAGCACTGGAGGGAAAGGATAATGAAGTGTGTGTGTGTGTGTAAGAGACTCCCAAACTCTAAAACTGTCTAGTGCTTTTACAGAGCACTACAGCTATCGCAGTTTAGCCTTGGAAAAGGAACTGTCAAGTAAATGCCTTCCTATTCACATCATGTGGTACATACAGATCCTGAGCTGATCCATGCCTCATGATTGAGCAGACAGATCTCTTCTCTGCAATCAATGTCGATTAAAAACTGGTTTTGTGGTAATGACAATCTGATGGGACTAAAATAAAATCTCTTAGACCCTCTGGTAATGAAAAATTATTTACACAAAAGAAAGAAAGCATACAGAAAGGATTTCAGACTCCTATTTATTACCTTTAAAATTGTAAAAAGGTTTTTCTCCAGTAAGTAAATAATCCCTCTTTTTAACTTTGTTTTCGTTAGGCACACTTTGATTATGACCTGCTTTACTACAGTGGAGCAGATTGCATCAGGTCTGATACTTCTGAAGAAGAAAAAAAGCCTTGTCACTGGAGTGTGGAACAGAAGAGAGTCAAAGTGAAATCAAGTTAGTGTCATTCACCTGATTGCATCAAGTGCTAACAGAAGACTGACAGTGTCAAATATCCTCTTCTATAACCTCTGACCGTTTTTGGTTATCATCTTGGGAAAGAGAACTGGAAAAGTCCGTATGTTCTGGGTAGCAAATATTCAGAGACATATATTCTGTTAAGTGGTAGTATCTGCACAGAAAGGTAAGAGATATTTCTTCCCTCTTGCTCGTTCTTTGGCCAGGACATAGCTGTTAAGACTTATGATATTCCGTTGTCCTTGGCCTAGTGGGGATATGGTACAAGTCTGGATAGTAGAAGTTACACAGTCAAATAGTTGCTCCATAATGTAGCAGTTTCTTAATAACTTCACTGCATCAAGCTGTAAACAAAACACCAGCCAGTTTTATCTGGCAACATCTGGTCCAATTCTGAAGGAAGGGAAGGCTGTGTTTTCATAGCTAAGGTGGGTATGTTATTTTGCTTTGTGGTCAATGCAGCTGATGTTAGGCAGGACAGGCTGTGATTCAGAGTAAGAGCCTTTAGCTTTAGAAGAAGGATTCTGAACACTGCAGAGATCATTTACATCCATACTCTCACTGTCTTCACAAATCTGATGCCTTTGAAGCCTGAAAATATTGGTCCTTGTAGATTAAATAATGTACAGATGACAAATAGAAATCTTATTAAACTAGTATGGACAATACAGTAAATAAACTTTAATAAGTAAAGAAAAAAATCCACCTGGTAAAAAAGAAGCAATGATACAGTCAAAATTGAGGAAACAAAGTACCTTTGACTAGTTCTGTAATTCCATGTGCTATATCACCTTCCCTTTTATTTAAAAAATAACATATAAATACACAAAGTATCTTTTACATCACCAGTGTTGCACCACTTATTTGCTATTTTCTCTAGAACACAGGAAATGTTAGCTGATTATCTCAAAAGTTATTCCACATTAAAACTCATAATAAATAACTCCAAATTTGAAGCCTGTGTTACTTTAAAGAGTCTTTTGTACATTTCTCACTGAGGAAAAATGAATACATTTATTGCTTTAAAACAAATGTCTTTGAGGTATATATCACTAGAATTAGAAGAATATGTCAAAATTTGTGAAATATCACATATTCAGACTTTCATATAACCAAATATCTTATTAATATGAGCCTTTTAAAAAACTCTTTTTATGGAAAATTTCAGGCAAAACTGTTTTTAAAAGCAAGTTAGAGGTGGAAAGGATATATTTTTTTATACAATATAAAGTGGGAGGACTTTTTTATTATTATCATCATAAAATCCTTCTTTTGAAACACCAACTTCTCCAGAAAGTAGGAGAGATGAAGAACTGTGAATAGGTAAATTCTTCCTGTTATGAAAACTAGGCTCTTAGTCAAATAGTTAAGGCACAAAAATCCCTTGGATATTCAGAGTATTCTGTTCTCCCCATATTAGTAACAATTATGTATAAAAGAACTATTGCTGGCTGCGGGGTTTTTTTTCTCCTAAATGCTGAGAATTTTAATCTGAAAACTTACCACACTGATATAATAAAACTTGTTGGTTGTTTATAGCAGACAGTTTTTAGTTAAGTGCAGTTAGCATAATCCCATTCAAAAAGAGAAAATTCCGGAGGGACTCCGGGCAATTTTGGAAGCTTGCTGCAGATCTTGCAGTGCTGCTGCTTGACTGCAGTGCTGGCTCAGCGTGGACTGCAGGCTGGCCGAGATGCACCACACAAAGCAACCATTTCTTTTAAGGTATTTAGAAGCCAGACTCTTTTTCAAGCTCCTCTTCCTTTATGAACCATCATCCTTTCACTGCCTTGTTTCTAAATAGACACCCACCAGCTTATACATTCAGACACACAGTCACAGACGGTTCAAAGACCAATCTGTAATCTACCATAAGAAAGCTGAGCTGATTTAATAATGACCACTACAAAATATCAGTACAACCCACACTGAGTGGATTAAGGAATGGCCAACTGACAGCCCTCAAAAACATCTGTCAGTGAGGAAACAAGGATTTTTTTCTAGTAGGCATACACAGACTTTTCGATACAACTCTTACTAATACAAAAAAAAAAATCACTCCTGGTAATATTTGTGAATGTCTCAAAACTGAAACCTGCACCTGAAGAAGGTCTAAGGAAGAACTGAAGTGTTAAGTCCCAAATTATGATACAAAACCCTAATCTTACTAGGGCTAAAGAAAATCTGACCTTTGAGCTTTCCAAGTGACATTTTAACTTTAAAGTTTCCAAGATGTAAAAGGTCTACCCTTTACCAAAATGGTCCCTTTTTAACTACCCTGATATTTATTTCCTACTTCAGGCTACTCAGGGTCTAGAAATCAGCAGGGCTAAGACACAGAGGTTACAAAAGGCCACTCACAAAATGTAGTTACTGCTACCCACCCTATGCAAAACTCTTTAATGTTATATGCCAGAGTTGCTCAACAACAAATTTCTAAAAAAATCAAACTTTAATGATTTCGTATGATAAAAACCTGAGATATTTGTCTCAAGTCTATCTCAAGGATTACTTGTAGCATGACTAGCTTAGAAGTTTACTTTAAAGAAGGTGACATTTTAGCATGACATGCTGTTTTTAATTGTTGATAGTTATGCAATTCTGTTTCACCTGTCATAATTGGAATCAAGCAAATGCGACTTCTCATTCTATTTGCATTATTTTTTAACTTCCAAAAGTCTCTCATACCTACATTGGTGAAAGTTTGCAAACTAATACTATCTAATTCCATGGTAGTGAGGCCTCAGATTGATCTAATTTGATTTCAGAAATTTGTTTTACTATTTTCCCTCATACAGGAAAAATGACATCATAGACAAACTAACTAAATCAGGGTACATTTTGCTGTCTATTTTACCACTGACTTTCAGAAATGGATGTTTGGTTTCGTATAATTACTATACAGGTTTTTTCTTTTGATTACACTGAAGTTTTATCTGAAGTATTTGAATGTAAGCCATTAACAGAACACATTCTTCATAACGGTATTTTTTTCAATAAGCCTTTGTCTTCCCAATGTTTATTTTTATGTCTGATATCTCCCTCAAATAAGGAAAGGCTAACCAATTATTGATATATATTTGTGCCTTTCATAGAAAAGAACAGATTTATAATATTTAATTTTTATTTTTATTCCAAAAACTGTGAGGTTCTTCATTCAGGATGCAATACAGACTTCAAAAATTTATTTACTGCCTATCATTAACCTAAGGGTCACAGGCACTTGTGATTTTCCTCAGAAATTCTGAAATTGTAGTTAATAATTCTGCATCTTTCCAACCTTTTAAGTACAATTTTGTCATGATGACTGAAATTAAACAAAGCCCCCCAAAATCAGGCTTAGAAGGTGCCTTTACCTTTTTAACTGCAGAAATTAAGGCAGTATTATTACTTATGACAGGGAAAAAAACCCCAAACCTACAGTGAAGAAATCAGAGACAAGTAATGTGTATAATTTGATAGTAGCCATTAATAGTGATGACATTGGCCTAATATCACACACCATTGTTCATGCCAGAAACACCCTTCCGACATACATTTTCAAGTAAAGTGCAATGTTTCTTAAGCATTTCACAAATACTTCCCTTCTAGCTGTTCCACTCCATCATGGAATGTCTATATAACCTATCAAAACAGTTGAATGTACGTTATATTGTGTATATGTTAAGTTTTTTAATGGATGGATGAGTGATTACAATGTCTGACTTCAGATTCTGTATAACTCCCTTTGCAGTTTTCTCATTAAGTCAAGAGATAAACAGAAGGGCTTGTAAAGTCAGTATCAGTCATCAAAATCTTTACAGAGCATCAGGGTCTTCCTTCCCTTCTCTGGGGAACTGGCTACCTGAGGTAGCAGAACTTTGCAGAAAGAAGCAGTAGAAGGTATGTAAAGGGCTATGCAGAGTTTTAGTATTTTCCTGTATGAGCAGAGTCTGCTTATTATTTTGAGCCCTCTGCTTATCTAAGACTGCACTTCCACAGACAGTGGAGCGAACGTAACAGCTTGCTGCTGCCAAAAGGAAGAGGTTTCACTCCCGCTTCCTCCTCCTTATTTCTCCTTTTCCCTCCTTCCTCCTTCCCTGCCTTCCCCCTCCCCATTGCCCTACTGCTGAAAGCCAGCATGTCCTGCCCTCACCTTTGTCCTTCCTCTACAGCACTTTGACATCCTTCACTGTCTCAATTTACTTCACTAACGTGGCAGAAAACTACCCAGGTTTTGTAGTGTTGTATGCCTTCTGTTTTAATGAGTTACATGGACACAGAAATTCAGCAGGTTGTTAGAGCTTCCACAAAATAAACTGTGGGCTGACATGGCCAAGAGTAGGGAAGGGGTATAGGCAAAAAAGCAGGACCTTTTCTTTCTAGCAGGAGTGTGATGTGACACCAGATCAAAAGATTTTCAGGCATGTGAACATTGGGCTCAGAGCTGCTGCCCCAGCAGGGAATGGGCTTCTTGTAGGTATTTTGTCATGAAAGCTCAGTGGATGTCTTACATACTGTAGGGTGTGAAAAAGAGCATAAACTACTGCCTCCATCCCAGTTCATAAAATCACGACCTAAACATTAATTTCTAGCTCTGTAAATATAGTTGTAATTTAATCAGATGAGAGTGAACTATATGGGTAACGTCATTGAAATACATGCTCTAGATTACCTTTCACTGCATTCCTATTATCTCTTCAAAATCTGGTAGGTATCTCATAGAGATTCTGAAGAGAAACGAATAGTACAGGAATAGTACGTAAATGCCTAATGACCATGAAGTAGTATGGTGCTGTAGTAGTATGATTGTAATGGTATAAAGATATTAGTTACATGGGACCATAAGAAGAGAAAATGTTTGTCCTTAGATCAACTACTATTGCTGAAATAATACAATCCCTTTTTAAGGTGTCACCCAGAATACCTTGAAAGGGGAACAGCAACATTGACCAGCAATATTTGTGTTCAGCTGAAAGAATAAACCCATCTATTTCCCCTGTGTTGCAAAGGCAAGTCAGAAATATTTTGTAATTCACTGTGTTAAAAGCAGCACAGACAGCAATATTTTGAGCAAGTTCTTACCATGGCCAGGATCTTGCAAGTAGGTCACAGTTTAATACTACTAATGTAATCTCTGTTCTGTGCCTGAGGCTGGGCTCTGATTGTTGATTTAATGTCTTGTTCAAACTTCATGCTTACTACTTATTAGTGGGGAACTGGAAGCCTGAGATGGAACCAGAGCTGAAAGGCTTTTGGCATTTTGTACTAGTTTCTTCAGGATTGAGTGAAGAAATCTACTTTTAAATCAGATTTCTTCTAATTTGAAATGGCAAAATTTGTCATTTAGTGCCAGAAAGAACATTGATTAAGTTTCAAAAGTTCTGACAAATATTTTTCAAGAATTGTTATCTTGGAATAAATCAAAGAGGAGACAAGGAGCGCAATAAAATAGGGTTTATTTTGCACCTGGTTCAATATGTGATGAGGTAATTTCATAGCTCACTACACTTGTGAGCAACAGGTGTTCAGTTTTGGTGGCTGATCAGTGTTATTTATGCAAAAGAGCTCTGCTGCACGTGATTTTGCCATTCTTGCTGGCAAAGAGTAGAAAAAAATCTAATCCTGTAAATCACATTTGTCATTTATAGTGGTGTAATTATTCTGACCATACGTCAGAACTTGCAATTTTTCTCCAAATGCTAGTCCTCTTTTGGCCCTGGTTTTGGGAATAGAATGTCTGTAGCCATTAGTGATAGTGAACTACAGATGACTGTACGGTTAGTTCTAACTCACAAGTGTTTCAGTGATGCATTTGGGTACACAGTATCTCAGCTTCGATGACAGACAAACTAAGGATAGAGATGAGAGGCTGTCAGCTTCAGAGCAGGGAGTCCCAATGCTCTGAAATATTGTCTGTAATGCTATCAGTGTTAAGGCCTGTACTTTAATCACATAGGCTGTGAATATGGCTCTCCAGGCTATGATTCAGGAAAGTACAGCCAAGTCCCAGTCTAGGAATAGTGCACATTTGTCAGACAAAAATAATTCTGCCAAGATTTTTTTTTTTTTTTTTGTTTCACAACAGCATCTAAGAAAAAGAGGTTGGGATTCAGTTCACAGAAGATGATACATAAACACAGATGATGATGTGTGCAGCATCTAAACTCCAGTTACAATGAAGACCTACTGAGTACATCACTAGTGAAAAAACCCAGCATTTACTTCAGGGTGAACTAAGCTGTTTTCTTGACTTTCTTACCTAGATCTCTGTCTCTTACCAAGAGTGTGTAGACACTTACAGGTAGACAGCTAAACTCAGGTGTTTTAATCCTCCTCCTCCAATGTAACCTCATGAAAGAGAGTGGAAACAACTATAAAGAGATGTCCATGGTACAAAACTACTGCAAGCCAGTTTGGTGTCTCTGAGTCAAGCTGCTATCAACAGCAATAAAACTGCAGACCCCATTGCTGCCCAGTCAGCACACCTCGTCTGTGGCCCTGACCTGCGGGACTGACTCTGAGATATACTGTTGAGACTGCCAAACCCAGCCCAGCTGTGAACGTGTCTTTGTGATTCAGACAATTTTCAACAAAAAGGACCAGGATTTATTACGCTTGTTTGGTCATTGTTATCTTAAAAAACTGAAGAAACACTGAACCACATCCAGCCCTGGCATGAGTAAGTACAGCCCACAGAAAAATAACTACTAGCTTTCTCCCTGCAATTCAGTATGTACCCATTCATCAGTAGGCTTTGTCTTGTAGCCATTTTGGAGCTCATGGGCTAGTGTTACAGTCCAAGCCAATTTTGATTAGTTGGGTTTTTTTCAGATGGGTTGCTGTGAGACACTATGAAGTAATTTACTGAAGTCCCGATGTTATACATACACTCTGGATATACCCCAGACACTAATCCTACAACCTTATTAAAAATTGTAATAGAAGAGAAAAAACAACAAAAAACAGAGATTGCCTATAAAGCATTTTTATTTTTCAATCAAACACTCCTGGTAATTCAGTGGTCAGATTTTATTTTTAATACTTTTCCATTATTTGAACCTGAATAGAATGACGTCCTATAAAATGCAATAACCAGGAGCATTCTTTCTTGTTTGTATAAGGAGAAATACCTTTCTTGCTTTTGTGTGTGTGCATGAATTTATAATTTTCTGTGAATTTCCAAAAAGAAGCTCCATTAGTTCAGTAACATCTCTCCTCCTATAAAACCTGGATATTAAATTCTCAGGGAATATTAGACTAATTAGAATTAGATCAAAATAATGTAAAAAAGGAAATGTTTATTCTCTGACTTCACAGTGTTCATATAATACAAACATTTTCTTTTCAGAAACTATAGCTTTTTAGTCAATTCATTTTTCTGCTTGAATCTCAATCTAAAACTATTACTTCCTCTCACCCAAAAAGGTTTGACAGTAATCCAGTCTCAGAGTTGGTTTCTGCAATTTTGTCCTTATAAGAGGACTAGCACCCTTAGTTGTGTGTGTGTATCTATCTATCTATCTATCTATATATATATATATGTTTGGTTAAATATACCACTTATTAAATTAAGTCAGAAGCAAGTGTTAGAAACAAGACTAGAATTTTCTTCTATCTCCCTTCATTATTGAATCGTCTTTTTTCTGATTTGTCTTCTATATTTACAAAATCTTTATGTATACATTGCTAAAGGAACGTCTCTGCCTCTCAAACATGAGTTCATTGTTGGTGTTAAGCATGTATTCTTTAGTAACACTTGTAATTTCACACATTAGGTTAACATGCACATGCTACCTTTGAGACCAGCAAAACAACCACAGATCTATGCCTTGATTCTCCTTCAGTCAAGGATAGAGACTGCACTCATCAATCAAACTGTTGACTTACAGGTTAATTTCTTGGGTAGGTATGGTATTAGTAGCCATTACACTTGTTCTGTTAAACCAGTGACTTTGGCAGACAGGCTTATTTGCAGGTACATTGTGAATGTGAAAGGGTAGCAACGAAAGTCTTAACTATGGTAACAAAAACTTTCTGGGAACACAGGATTTTCATCTATGGATGAAATGAAAGCAGAATTTCCCTGGGAGAATGTAAAGAAAGCATCTCAAACCTGTATTTGTAGATCAGTACATCAGTACATCAGAATCATTTATTAGATTTTCTTTTTATTGTGGTTTTTTTTTTTTTGAGTGTAGTCTTGTTAGTTTCCTGTCTCCTTTAAATACAAAAATGTTAAATTTATGTTTTGGACAAATACCATTTTATCAATTCAAAAAATAAAATTAAAAACCAAAGAGTTAGTTAAATTCTCTCCAGTTTTAATTCGCATCTATCTATCCAGACATGGTTCAAGAATGAGTTCAGGAATGAAATCAGAGTATTNGTGGATTAAGAGCAATGGTCTGAATGCTGAGGGTAGGGGAGAACACAGGAAATCTCATGCCTTTTATTCTTCTTCAGTAGCTACATGGCTGATGGAACCATTAAATCTGCCTAGGAGCTTTTTGTCAAGTATCTGGAGGAAGAAACACTCACTTTTACATATCTAGTTTAATCATATGAGCTTCATGCGCTGCACGTGTACTCAAAACAGTAACATGGTACCATTTATTACACATATATAAATGCATAAATACAAATACGCAGCCATACATTAAATACAAGTTCTTAATTAAAGCTGAGGTCTCCTGGAAAGTAAGAAAATAATTAGTACAGTGCACCATAATATTAACCTTGGGAATGCTTGGGCTTTCAACCATGTCTTTTGTTCAGATTATGCACTAAAGAATTCTGATTTTTTGTTTGTTTCTTTGTTTTTAATGTTTTTGAAAATGTAAGCTCGCAA
>WEKW01028029.1:4082-26954 GCA_013389905.1 Sula dactylatra
GAAATTGAAGTTAACTTGTATAGCTTGTGTAACTTTGTATAAACGTCTTTCTGCTCAAAATACCTAACTCCCACATACATATAGTGCCAGCAAAGTTTGCTACTGTACTTCTGTTTGTGGATTGCTACTTTTTAGATAATTTTTAAATACAGTGGGAATAAACAGTTTGGATAATCTTAAGTTAATTTTTGTTAACATACCAATTTTCAATTTCTGCCCTTGTTGCACTCTTCAAACTTACTGGAAACTATCGCCTCCTGTGCCTTGCCCATTACTGTTGGCCAGATAGATAGCTTGGTGTTTAAACTTAATTTCTTGGTCATACTTCATTGCTTTCAACATTGCAATTTTGAAGCATATAGGAGAAAAGACATGCATCTCTGCTATCAGTTCTGCTCCCACTCAACCCAGTGACAGTACTGTCATTGACTTTACTGACATTACACCAAGCTCTAATCTATACATATGTACACATAAAAAGATGAGTATAGTTTACGTGCTTCATCATCATCTTTGTAGGACCAGCTGCTAAACTTGCCTATTTTAGAAAAAAAAAAAAAAAAAAGTCTCCTGTGCTTATTTTTCAGTGGTGGCATGAAAAGTTCCCTTTTCTGCTAGATTAAGATTTTATACTCTTGCAGTCTCATGAAGATCTAAGAAGTAAGGCTTATGTCATCAGCAGGACCCTGAGCAAACTATGTTTTCCAATGGTAGCATTTGCTGTTCCTAAGCACTTTTTGAACATGCCCAGAATTAGTAAAATCTCGATGGCCCCAAGCCTCTCCCAGTCTTGGGAATCTAAAAAAGGACTTTCTTGCAGATCTTGGCATATCTTCCCTACAATATGTAACAGCCATAGAAGCATGTTTAATGCCTGGTGAGGTTTTGGTGCCATCCAAATATTCTTTCCAGCTGCCCTTGAGTAACTAGATGGAAAACAAAACTGTTTTACGGAGAAAATATTAGCATGAAATGGTGCCATATTGATGAAAGCGCTCATCATGTTAGTATTTTTTGCAAAACTTGTGATGTAGCAGAAAACGGTGTATTTCTGCAGAACTCTGGAAGAGTGAATCTGTGAGATTCATAGCCTTGTTCAAAAGATAAGTGGTGAGAAATGCAACATGAATTTCAGAACTAGATTTGATCCAAAGTTGCATCCAGCTCAGAATAGCCTTTCTTTGCCACTGGTCAATTCCGAATGATTTGAGAAGTGCAAGAATCTCTGTAATAGATTACCTTGGAAGATTTTCTGCATAGGGGAAGTTCTGTTCTAGATTTATACATTACCTGATGTTCTAAATTAAGCCATATCTCTCATTAAAAAAAAGCAAAAAAGGTAAATCTCTTCTGTTTTACTAGCTTTTTTCTTTTCTCTCTCCCTAGCATCTGGTAGGATTACTTCAAGTTCTCATAAAGTAAATTCACTCCCTCTGCCTACTGCTGTCTCTCCAATTCTAGCTTTAAGTTTGAGACCGTACAAAATACGTTATGGTTGGTGAGCTATCATCTGAACAGAGTTGTCTGAAAACTTTTGTCTTATCTGCTAAAGTGGTTTCAGCAGAAAGAACCTATTTGATATGGGGAAAAGACTAGCATAGCATCTCCTGGACTGAGCTGGAGACTGTTGTCGTGATCAAATGACCACCCTAGTGAGTGTGAGTTAGGCCCTCTGCTCCATGCTGGCTCTTGCTTGATGCCAAGGAATATTGGGTGTAGTGGACAGTTATGAAGAGCTTTCATGATGGCCCCTTATGAATACTCACAACAATTCAGTGCTGGCTTCTTTGCTAGGCCTTGTCAGCATGAGTATGTGCGAACTGTTGAGCTGTCTAACCTCTGCAGTCGTGATGAAGCAACTGCAAATTGCAAAAAAAAAAGAAACAAACCAGAACCTCTTTAGAATCATGAAGAAAATAAATCAGTCTGTTTCCCACTGGAAGGGTGGCTATTAAATTGCTCTGTAGCTTTCTATGACATGATCTGGGCATGGTTCAGAACTCAGTTTCTTCATGTCTGATATGAAGATATGTCATCTTCATGACAGATATTGAAATCTGTCTTAAGTGAATACAGTTTAAAACTCAATTTTGTCTTTATTTTGTTGGAAGCCCTAATACTGTACATATCATGCTGTTTAAATACTATAGCAGTCTTAGTGCTGGGAGATAGGAAGCCGGATCCTGGATGAGGATGTAGGTCTTCAAAGCTACCTTCCTTTAAGTCTACTGAGTTCAGTACCCAGCTCAATAATAATGAACTGTGTGGAAGACCTCAAGTAAATCACTAAATCTCACTCGTGCCTTAGTTCCCCATCTGTGAAATGGGAATAATATCTTCTACATCACAGCATGGCTAGAAGATAAAATCCATGAACGTTTGTAAGGTTCTTAACTACTACAGTAATGTGAGCCATGGAAGCGCCTAGGGAACTAGTACCTTTATTTGTACATGGAATTTGCCTTGGAATGGATTCTTGTCTTACAGCTTCATCATTGCCAAGAAGTGCAGGATTAAAAGCAAAGCGTGCACATGAGCAGTGGAGTCAATGGAATTCAGTAATGCAATCAGCAAATTATTCCATCTGTAATTGCAGCTATAAAGTATTGTTTTTAAAGGTGAGAAACTGTAATGGACTTTAGATGGGTTTAATGGAATTTAGATGGCAATATTGTCATACCGAGGTCATTCAAGAGTTAGAAAATGTAATCACTACAAGCAGTGTATTAATTTACTTTGAGACAAGTGTATTCATAGACCTACATTCTCTCATGAGGAAATAAATAGCAGTATTGAAATGGGCCAATCTGTATACTGGTACTTCTCAGATCTTCAGGCAGGTATACATGGCTTTATCATCCATATACCTGAAGGAATAGCTGCAATGGGATTTGTCCCTTCTCCCTGCCCTCTTACAATGATTTTTAAATTTTACCTATTTTTTAATTATGATCTGATTGTTACTTTTCCAGTCATTGCTGAGTTAGTGCATCTTTTGGAAATTACAAGATTTCCAGAGGAAATTAAGACTGGTATACAGTAACTCATTTAGTACCTGAAATTCAGTACGTGCTAACTATACTACCCATCTGATTGTTATTAATCATTAGCAACTTGAGTTATTTGATGGTCAAGGCTAAGCTAGTTAGTTTGAAAGTCAAATAGGAAAATAAAAGTGATAGTCCTTTCTAAGTTCATTCTCTAAAATACACTCCACCAGTTAGAGAGGATAATGAGCTGAAAAATTTGCTTAGATATTATATACAATCTTCGATGAAAGTCAGTAAATTAATTCCTCTCTTTCTGAATGTTGTAGATCTATGATGGCTACATTGCCTTTTTTATTTTTTTATTTTTTTAAATAAACACTAACAGTCTGAAGCAAACCTGAAAAAAATGAATAGTATGCCAAGTCAGTGCTTTTCCATTCCCTAATTCAACTCTCCCAGACTCCATTCATCCTAGTAACACGAACACAGCGACTCTGGTGCAAGACAGACATGCACTAAAGGTCAATTAAGCATGCTAGAATAAACCCCTTGCTTTTCAACAGTAAGTGCAGAAATGACTGCATACCATCAGTTGCCATCTTCCGTGACTGCCCTGATGTTGTGGTTAATCTGAACCCGGCTGGCAGCGTTTCTGAGGAGCCTGGCATCATGCTGATCCCGTGAACCTCACGTGGAGGAAACTGTCGCCGCCAGGAGGGGCCACGTCTGAAGTTCTTGTCATCACTCTGTCAACACACACAGTTGCATTTGATAAAGCAAAATGAAATTTTTTTATTAATTACCCTGCTGTCTGCTGCCTCTCCCACTGTCAAATGTATTCCACAACAAGTACCCTGCTCTGTTGCACTGCATCTAGTAACTGCAATGCATTTGAGACACTCTTGTAAAAGTAAATGCTTTAGAAATATTAAATACCAGGGTGGAAAACTTTTCTTAAATCTCTGGCTTGATATGGTAGAAGGTTTTAGTATTAGCTGAAGTAGAACTTTCTTAAAAATCAGATGTCTTCCACATACAGTGACAGAAAGTGCAGTGGTTTGTTACTGCATTAGGAGGCTTACAGAAAGTGCTGATAAAGAATTAAACACTCATGTGCATGCACATAAGCATCTCACATTTTCACCAAGTCCTTACAAGTTTTATTCTTCCTTACGTACAGAAGTCTAAGACCTGAACATTTTTGCAATGGATTCTTACCTTAAGATGAGTATTTTCCATAGGTGGATTTGAGATTTCCCATTCTAGATAACTTTCCCAAATCACACTCTATTACATATTGATGAACTCTGAAGAACCAAAAAAAACCCAACCCCACCAAAAATCAACTTTTCTTCTTTCTTCATTTTAAAAAAAGGATGTAAGTGTTCTAAAGAATAGGTTGCACAGACATCCCCCCCTGCCACCATGTGTTCTGGCCAGTGAAAATTCCATTCCTTTCTGTATGTTTCCTCTATGGAAAATGTTCATCTTTAGGTAAGAGTGCAGTGGCAAATTTAGCATCCAGGATTATATAAAGATGTAGCCATACTGAGGTTACTTCAAAAATCTTGACTAGCATTTCTCAATTTTTTCTTAAAGCTGTAACTGACTTTTTAACAACATGCAAATTAACATGTCTTCATGCACTGAATTTAATTTTTATATTTTACTGTGATATTTTATAAATACTGAAAATAAAATTAATTACTTCCTCAAGTCGTCTTTCAGTTCCTAGTGCTAAAAGGTTGTTGTATTCTCTCTCAAGGATCTGCCGTGCCTAGAGATACCAAAGTAAAAAATTAAAATGGTTGAAGAGGAATAAGAGGCAATAATGGGTACAGAATAACCAGAAGAGGCATGAGCAAACTTGCCTGGGTGTTTTGTGTTGGAATCTGTAATAATAAAGCTAAACTGCTGTAATCAAAGTTTTCATCCAGTGCTATAAGTGAACCATGTACACCACTTTCTAGAATATTATTTGCATATTCTCGGAGGCCAATAGCTTGTATCCAGCGTATGACTCGATCGTTGCTCCATACCAGCACATCTGTAAGGACATAACACTGGTTCAGTCTCCTGATACCCGATAACATCTGAACTATACAGGTTGCGCATGCACTGTGGGCGTCATACTGCTTTATTTCTCAAATGAGGAATGCCAGCAAACTATTCATATAGCTTTAATGCCTTCAATATCTCCTATTCAAAATCCAAGGTGTGGGAAAACCTGTGTGATTTTAGCTTCCTTCAATTGAAATATTTATTCTAAATAATGTTTCCAAAGCAGAAAGGTGCCTCCAGAGGGCATCTCCAGAACGCAATTCCTCCCACCTCCTGTAGATACCCTTTTCAATTCTTAGGCAAGATTTTACAGTTTAATAGTACAAGGACACAGGAGAAATATCTGTTCCTCAAGACTTCACTGGAGAGTTTTGTATTAAACATTTTGAGAACCGGGTCAGCACCTACCATTTTATGACATGCCATAAAGCAAACGATGAGTTCACAATTTTAGAGACTAAAACTATTTTTAGTTCAGAAAGCTGGTTAGGCTGATAAGATTCATGCCAATTATAAAGGCCACAAAATGAGCTAGAAACCATTTTTGAGGATTTCGCTGTTATAAAAGAAGTATCCTACCCTGCTTGTAAGATTAAAAGAAAGTTACTTCTACTGCTCTTTATACTTGCAAATGGGAAATGTAATACTGAGTTTTGTGTTACTAAGTGATGAGGCTTTTTCCTGAACCCTTAAAGACGTCCAGCTAATGTAGCTGTTCTGGGAGCAGGCATCCTCCATCACCTGACCAAGAGCATCCCAGACTTTGGGGTCAGGATTGGCTGAAACACAGCATGGCAGCCAGGAATTACCAAACCCAAATCCCAACCGGGACCATGTCTAACTGACCGATGCACAACAGTATGAAGGTTGGGTGAAGGAGGCTATGGGTTATTACCCTTGTCCTAGAGGAGACTAGCATTGAAGCAATGTCAGAATTTGAGACCAATACCCAATTCCCCCACGTCAGTCTCCAGCTATACACACAGGCTGACTGACACTGATGCCTCCACCCCCAAGTCAAAGTCTTTGCATTAGTGCATGCCATCATCTGCCTTGAGCAAATGCATGCTTTCACTCTAGCCATTCCTCCTCATTCCCCCNCTTGAGAAGTGTAACTGCTGTAATCACTAGAGCTGGAAATGCTTAAAGGAATCAAAGATTCACTGCTGATAATGGGAAAAAACCCAACAACCCTAATAGTTACTTATAAAAGGAACCATGCAGTGAGCCTGCAACTGCTCTCTAGAGAGCTTTACACAGAAAAATACTTTAAAATCAGCTGTTAAATCTTCTAATAAGGCCAGTTCTATTAGGAAATATTCTTATATACCAATCAACTGCCTCAGTGGCCACCCCTCCAAGCAACATTTTCTATGACACACATTTTGAAGTAAGAAATAAAAGGCAAAAGCTTTCAAAAGCAGGAGCAGTATTAGGGTCCTGAGTGCTCTGATTTCCCAGCGTTGACCCCAGCACATCCCATTGGCTATTTGGCCTTCTGCTTCTGAGACTGAAAGAGGCTAGGATAAGATATGTCCCCAAAATCCAATTTAGCAAAATGTGTGTATCAAACCACCATTCAGAACTGCAGCCCCAGTTTAGCAAAGTACTTAACTGTGCCTAATTTAATGAGATCTGAAGACAGATGGACTTATATTAGTTTTACTTAAAGCACATGCTTAAGTGCTTTGCTAAAATGGCATGACAAGGGGTTAATAGTGTCAAGCTTCAAAAGAAGAAACATTCCCAGTATTCATTCCCAGGAACTATCACCTTTTATTTCATGCTGACTCATTTCTCTTCGCTTTTCCAGTTCTTTTCTATCATAATTCAACCTCTTTAAACACATGATTCCATATTGCAAGCTTGTTCTGTTATTTAAAGAGAAACATTTACAGAGTTAATAAAGATAATTTTGAAGATGGGAACATATGTAGGATGTATTTCCTGCATTTCACATGAGGTGTTTCATGATGCCCATGTAGCAAATCTTGAGGACAGAGGGGAGAGCAAAACCATTAAAAAAACATAGACTTCAAAAATGAAATGGACAAACCCAAAATGAGTATGTTTGAATAAATGTTCTAGCATAAGAAACCCAAAACATCAAAAATTGTATTCAGAAAAGGTCAGCCCTTGCGAGCAGTGAAATGTTTTGCCAAATCAGGCCTCAAAAAAGTGACAAATCAGACAGTACATTAAAAAAAAAATCCACTTCTTGTCACATAAACATCATTCTCCCTAAAGTCTAAATGCCTTTATTTCCATATTTCCAATTTAGCTTCCTGGCTTATCCCTAGATAACCTGAACAACTGTCAATTTGCTTGTACTGTTAACAGCTTTTATGTGCTACACACAATAGCTTTTCATTATTATGAGATCTCAGGGGTTCAAATCTTAGTCTACCATTTTCTGATACTTTAAACCACTTAATAAATTATTACTGTTTCTGTATTGTCAAGGCTTTATTTATATATTAATGGTTCCCTGCTCATTATGAAATTTATCTGTACCAATATCTTAGTTTTGAGAGACGTAGTTGCAATGCGGTTGCTATTACTAAAGGAATCTCTCTCAGTTCAGATATCTGACCCTTAGCACTTACTTTTCTGTGTGTTTTTCCAAGCCAGAACAACATAAAGTAAGTGGTTTTATTCTGTGCAGCACTGAGCACTGTCAGACACATAAAAGTCTTTATACATGTAGTCTTTATGCAAACATACCGATGAAAGCTATCCACCATTTTTAAGTGCACACGCAGATCTTTCTTTGTCAGGTGATCTAACATCCTTGCATCTACCAGGCATTCCATAAAATAACTTCGGTACTGAGGTAAACCCAGACTGGGGAGCCATTCGTTACCTATCCATTCATGGTTCATATCACCATATGCCAGGGTCTACAGGGAAAAAAAGGAATAAATTCTTGAGTTTGTTCAAGGTTGCACCACAGACTGAGGACAGAATACCTATCTGCTATGCTCATTTCTGGTGAGAATTCCTAGCTTAGAAATCCTGTCTAAAAAAACCCATTCCGTTTTTACATCATTTTGACATTGGAGGTGGAAGCCACTGTGAGATATGTTACTGACAGCAGTTTTGCCTGTTGTGTCTTGTTTGCTATCTTTGTAAATTTTAAGCAATTTTTTTGTAATAAGAAATAATAGTTTCATTTTTGAGTTTTAAATGCAAGCAAGCTTATTACACAACCAAAATGTGTTTGTTTCAAAATCTTACTTGCCTTCAATTGACCTTCTAGAATACTTATGCTAGGCAAATCCTACACTGGACTTGGTAATACAAACATGGCCCCAGAGAATCGTCACTGTTTAGTGGGGACTAGGATTTCCATTTAGGATCTAATGACACTTCATGGTTGCACACCTGTGGTCCTTATGAGAGTAAAAGTTATTTCAGTTGTTTGTCAGCCAAGCTTATGTTCACCATCAGTCTTCACCATCAGTCAGAGCTGGTGACCAAATACATTCTATTAATGAGATATTTTCAGCTGTGAACAGCTTAAACCTAACTGCATCATATGCAGAGCTCAATAAATAAATTCTTTAGGATAGGAGCAAATCAGATTCCTCCTAGAAGCTAGCATTCAGGCATTAAGCTAATCCTTGTTCAGCTGAAATTCGGAAGAAAGTATATGAAAAAACCCACATGCATGTTGAGCTATTTTTATATGGGTTGCACAATTTAGATGCAAAATAGATTTTATATCTCACTACTGTCAATTATTTTGGTGCTCCTAAAATTTAACAGAAAAGAGAACTCACAAATTGCAAGATTAACACCCCCTCAATAGGATTGTGCTCAGCTTTGAGCATGACTTTCAAGCCTAACTATCTTTTTGGTTTTGTTTTTAATGTCTCCTGTCATTATAGACAAAAGGATAACATAGTGCAAGCCGGATATATTTTCTATGGGGGAAAATGTCCCCTCATCTCTTATTCTTGTGGAATTTTGAAGAGAAAAGGAATGCATGAGTAAAGACAGTAAGATTATGCAAGACTGTGCATATATTAGAGAGAGAGGAAGAAGTTGAAAAATATAAGCAATTGATAGTCTAACTAAAGTGAAAAATTTTGTTCCTAATTATACAGGACTATTTGTAGACTGATACTTGTGTGTGATTTATACAATTGGTCTAAAAAACATATGGTGTAATTTTAGAAATATTAGATCTCAAACTCTTGGCATATTTTATTAGACCATTCTCAAAAACAAGGAAAATATTTTTTCTAGATTTAGCTGGGAGGTAGAAGATGTCTCTGGAATGTAGCCACTTCTTTAAATAAAAATATTTACAGCATTGTACCTCTTTGTGCTTTACCTAGCAAACCTGTCCAGAGAAGAACTCTAAAAATGTGTAAAACATAATTCAATCATTGAGGTACTGTCACAATACTATACTTCTCTATGCATATTGATACGTTGTTAATTACATTATTATTAGCTTTGCATTCAAAAAAATCATGTGAAAGGGTCATACCTGAGCCCAGCTGCCTTCTTCAGACTCTTTCTGTGTTATCAGCAGGAAGCAATTAGTAAAGCAGGTAAAAAGAGAATAAAAATGAGTTATAAAAAGATGTGGTTTTCATGTATATTTTAATCTCAGTACAAATGAAAACGTACATGTAAAATGTGCCACTAAAATAACTCCAGTCAGTGGCAATGCCTTGGGCTAAACTACCTTAAAAATTACAAGACCAGACCCATAAAATCTCGGGAGGGCAAATCTAGCTAAGTTTTCAAGATATAAAATCATTATAGATTGGTGAAACTTTACAGCATTATCTTAAACACTTTTTATGGTTTCACAATCAAAACACAATCATTTACTTACAAAATTGGGCATTAGGGATGCCATTTTTTGTTTCTAGTTAGATTTTGCAATATTCACAACAAAAAGCTGTCTTCATGTGAATGTATTGTAAAGGAGCTTTTTATATACTTTTTTTTATGGCAAAACTATATTTTTCTTGTGGCCAGTTAAACAGGATCAACACTACTTCTGGTCAGTTGAGTGTTGTTTATATTTATATTTAGATTTTGATTTATATTTACCAACAATACAAAATTGAAAATTAGCTCAGCTATAAAAAAAAATTGATGAGAATCTGTTTCATGACCGTTCATGAGAAAACTTGAAATAGTATAGCAAGCATAAATTTCTATGAAATAAGTCTTTATTGCATCAAAATTTAGCTTTAGTACCTCCACCACCATTTATGGATTGGGCTGACTATAAAGTTTTCCAAACTGAAGATAGGTTTTTCAGACATCTTACTGTAGGATTGTATCATGTTTTATAAGTTCTGTTATGGAGTTATGATGTAATGCTAAAAACAAAACCTAAAATAACATATGTTCCAAGTAAAAGAAAAATTTGTAATAAAATCTGTTAATATTTATTTTCATCCCCACCAAGCAGGGAGAGGTTTGACAAAAATCAATAAATAAATGACACACTCCATGCACCCTAAATCAAACAGCACGAATACACGAGTATGGACATGAAAGACTCAGCATTAATGAAAACACTGAGTTGTGCAATGCACCATTCTCAAGCCTTTTCTTATTTCTTACTTTATCAGCAGATACAAGACCATGTTCAGAAGAGGAACTAGGGAGTAGAGTACAGGGCAAATGTTGCACCTGTAACTGCAACAATTTCATTTCACCAAATGAGGTTCCACACTGGCAGTGAAACTATTATGTACTGCAAAACTCCAATACTGGTTTTAGGTTCACACAATTTTTATGACCACAATACAGTTTGTAATTTCTTTTGCTGAGAAATTATGTAACTGTTCTTTAAATTCATTTTCACTGCTCCCTGCAACTTTCTAATGGCATGCTTAGGAAGCATCCTACAGAAGATGGGGCATCTGCGTTAAAGCACATACATCCTAGTTTTCTTTCGAGCACTGAAACCATTTTAAATGGAAGCAGAAAGACTCACCGTTTTAGCTGGAGCAGCAAGATTTTCCATTTCTTCGTGGGTCACCCAAACATTGCCTGAGGGCTATGGACAAGGCCCGCAGGGAGGCAGGTGGGATCCACATTAGGTAAGCAGTGGTAAAGAAGAAAGGCAGCACCACTGTAAGTTAACAGCGTATAGCATCACCATCAGCACAACCACATTCTTGCCTCTACCGAGCTGCAACTAGAGAGAACTTTAGACAACTTGTTTTGTATCTTTCATTAGAGGATGCTGAACAGACGTGATGGAGCATTTCAACTAGAACTGACGGATGAAATCTGGCAGAGCATCGTCACAAAGTAAAGAATAATGATTAAAGCTGCTTCACACACAATTGGCAAATACAACCTTTAGCTCATAGCTCTGTCTGGATGTAAGCTTGTAAAACTAGTATTCCTCATGCTATTTTCCCTCGTCCTATTTTTTCAGTCAGATTATTACTAGGACAATGAGATGAGGCAGGGATGGGGTGTGGAATTCTGCTGCGCACATAAGGTGATATGTGCTGTGTTTTCTCGACAGCTGAAATTAATTAACTCCTTTCCTGAGAAAGAGGGGAGGCAGAAACACTTGGGACTCAGAAGTGCACATACCAGGGCAGGGCAGCTTTGTGCTGACTATTACTCAGGGAGAATTTAAAAAATAAGGTAAAATTATTCCCAATCTTTCTAGCTCGAATGTACTGTTTTCTCATTTCATAAGCATCAGTGTGCTTATGCTTTCAAATACGTCTTTATACTGCTTTACTTAGGTGAAATCCATTATGATTCATAGTATTACCAGGGTTATGACATACTCAGCCATTCTGAGGGGAGAAAATATCAGATGGGGAACTATAATATTTAAAGAACCTTAGCAATGTGAAGATAAAAGGCCACTCAATAGAAACATTAGTGTTCTGTTGCCCAGTTGCTCATATCACTCAGTGGTGCTGGTACCCCTCAAAGGTATCTCAGTTCTTATTTCCACCAAAAGATTCTGCATGAATTCCATGAAAATGAGAGATTACAAAATACAAATATTATTCTTGTCATTCTTAACATCATTATTATTTTTATCTTAATATTAGAAGCCTGGGCTGCACTACTTGAGTAGTAGTCTCTGTCCTTCACTTCTGTATCACGCTTCCCATCTGATCTGATTTTTTTTTTTTTTCAGTTGCTGTTGCATCTTTCATAGCCATCACCATCAGCCTCTCAGCTTGAAGCCTCCCTTTTGTTATCTTGTTTCTTTTCCTCCTCATCAGTTTGGCCTGTTTTTCTTCATTTTTGACTCAAGGTGCTTTTTATCTGTAGCACATCCATTCTTACTCTCCCCTAATGTACTTTCTTGGTCTTTTTGATGTATTCCCCTCTCCTTTCAGACCTGTATCTCTGTGTTTCTTCTTTACTTGCCTCCTTCCCATCTGCTGCCACTCTTCCCGCTCTCTCCCTTCCTCACCGAATGCACACGCTCCACTTCCCCCTTCCAGATTCTCCCTTCACACCTCCAATCACTGCTTCTCTTAAAAGCATGAAGAACCTAAAGTCAGCTGACTCAAATTAGATAACATTTGAAAGGATGCATAACCTCTCCCCACTGCTGCCTTGCCTGCCCCCCTCCCCCAAAAAAAAGAGAAACAAAAAAAAAAAAAAGAGAAACACAATCTGATTTGGTTGGGAGAGATGACTTGAAGGAAGAGAAAGGCAAAAATATAGGCAAAATTACAAATAAGATGCTCAATACTGATCATTTAGGTAACATCAAGGTTAATCAAAAGCAGAACTTACAAAAAACAAGAATAACTGCTAAAGGAAAAATATCAGCGATCAACAATCAAGTGAGTGATGAACAGGTCCTTCTAAGTCTCTGTAGGACAGTTTCCACTGATTGTGAAGTGTGTGTTACCATGGAGCCACTCTCATACTACAAAAGTCTGTCTATAGACTCCTGCAGGGTGAAGTGGGGAAGAAAAAGTTAGCTGAACAGGACTCACTGTTCTGGATGTTGGAGGTGCTGATGGACTTGTCAGTGATACCATCTCCTGGATTGCTAATCGGAGCTTTAAGCGATGAAGAGGATTGCTGATTCCAATTTCTCTTTGAATCTCAGTATCAGACAAAGCAGACATAATAGCTCCACTCTTCACATTGGCACGGCAGGCAGCAACATACCAGGCTGGCATGCCTAGCCAGAGCTGTTGAGAAAAAGGCCACATTCACCCAAAAGTATTGCTTCATGTCTCAAATGATATTAGTCATCAAGGCACCTATCAATCTGAATAAACACACAAATGAGTATTACCATCATAGTCTTTAATAAACCAGAATTGTTTTATAACCTTTGAAATTGCCACAGCTTCATGTGAACTCTTTGATGCTTTTATTGTAACCAGAACTTTAAAAGCAAAGGATGCTTTGAGTTATTTTGAGAGCTATGTGCCTCCATCACCTGGGCTACTCCTTTCCCAGGCCTTTAATGAGCAAGTAGTGGCACAAGTCAGTGTTACTGCCCATTTGATAGTCTTATATACCGAAAACAATCTAAGAGGAATTAAGTAATTTTTTCACTTTTGTACTAAAATGGCTTTCACACTCTTTCCAAGTTAGTCCCCACAGTGTAATCACGGGGCACAATCTCACACTTCTCAGCTTTTATTTTCTTGGTAAGAAATAAACCAAGCACAGTGCAGGTAACCAACCTAGTGAGGACTGAGCTTACTGTAAATTTGGGAACAGTCAGGTTTGCTGTCCCAGCTAGAAATACAGGTTAGAAGTCGCAGCAAAACGTAAGCACAGCTTCATCACCTGTGGATTATTTAGAAGATACGTACTTGCCACTTCACACTTTTCCTCTCCTTATGTTCATCTTACTAGCCTAGGTCAGCAACAACCCCTTGCTTGACCACTTTTACTCTTGTCTTGTAAGAGGTACTCTCCACTTCTAGCAGTCTTTCCTGGGACCTACTGAGTATGAATTCTTCTAGGTTTTCTCAGCTTTCTTATTTTGTGCTGTCTCATTCATATGATTGTTGGTGTCTACAGATCTTCGCTCCCAAAGGAGAGAATTCCATAGCAGGGATACATACATGTGGGGAGTTTTTTCACAGTGCGAAATACATTATGCTATGGAGAAAAGTGTGAGAAGGACATAAGCAGTGAATGCCATAATCACGGAGATTTTGGGGATCGCACAATGGAAAACAGTCATACCTTGCTAGGTGCTTAACTCCAGGAGACTGCTAGGCTCTGTGAAACCTGAGAGAAGAAGATACTTCTCTCTGGAGAGTAGCCCTTCCCTGCCCTCTGTCATCACCCTTTTCCAGATCACTGTCTCACGTAGGTTGGTGCTGTGAATTACATTTTTTAATACATAGCTTTCTCCACTGGGACGAAGAAGCATAATGTATAACAAAAGATTTCCACTGGGCAGCAAAACAGCTAATATTCTAGATTTTGTGTCACTGAGTGTTGAAGTGCATAAATCACCCTTCACTACTTAACCTTCAATGTATCCGAGTGTACATACTTCTGTATACATAAAATTTATATACACATTTATACAGCTGCCTAATTTTGTTAAGTGTAGATCTGTTGTATTTCACCGTACTGCTAGATAATATTCCTTCAAATATAAATTGTCAAAAGCACTTTTCAAACGTACCAATTAGTTACTAATGGCTTGTAGTAGCATCGTATTCTATTCTACTGTTTCTGAAATAGAAATCTGTCCATCAGCATACAATGCAGTGATACTGTGTGAAAGTGGCCATTATATTCTACATATTCAGATTTTTTTTAATTAGTTCTGGGTAGATGGCAATTAACAACTCCCTGTGTTTGCATTTCAGTGGGATAGAGCAACTGTGATTCTAAGTGATGTCATCAAGAACTTTATCTCCCTGTACATCTCAAATAGGCCATCAGAATCAGCCGATTTTATTATTTTAATTTTTTCTTTTAATAATGGCTTACTAAAAGAGGACACAAAGTCAAAGAAACTATTAAAAATATGCCATCAGTAAATTCACCAGCAAATCTGGAAAGCAGAGACAAACTCTAAGGTTTTTTATTTAATTTCTCACAGTACGGGGAAGTACTGTCTGGTTATTAACAAGTCTATACCTTATCTGGGACATATTTACTTAAAAGACAGCTGTTAGATCACTTTTATGTCACAGAGAAAACACACTTGAATGTCAGATTCCAACAAGCTCAGACAGGCTTTTCTGCACTGACTCCTGATGTATCACTGGGCTTAAGGAACAACTGCATCGTTTCAAAAAGCCCTTCCCACTGATGGGATGAGCCACTTGCCCCCCTTCCAATGCTAGTCTGAACCTTACAAATATGATCTAATTCCAACTAACTGTAATGAAATACAAAGTTTCATGAAAGTCAAAAAAATGAAAAAAAAAATGTAGATTACACCCAGATGCGCTTAAACAAAGGGCCATGACGAAACCATGCATAGCTTCAAAATATATTTAATATTCTCATTTAATTTGACATCAATTTTTTTTCATAATGTACTTGAAAAGCAGGAAAGCATAAATACTGGGAGTTATTCACCCTGCAGAAATTGATTCAAATGTTTGCCACTCATTAGGCAAATTAGTTCTTCAACAAATTAGGTAAATTAGTTCTTTAACAAACAGCTGTCTCTACCAGAAAATGCAGTTAGATGAAAACAGTCTCTAAAAAGAGGGCACAGTAATTGTTCTAGGCAGAGAACCCAGATATCAAGATTGATATACTTCTCCTTTTAGTTATGAAAACCCACAGTTCTTAATATGTATCTCAACTATGTCTGTGCTGCATACAAATGACCAGAATAAATGCTAAGGCTGAAAAGTTATGCCCTGAAAAGTTTGGAAATGTCACAATTGTAATGATATATATTTCTTTAATTTGGCATTTGTCTCCTTTAGTATTTATTTTGTTTTTTAGTCCAAGGGTCACATATTATCCCCAGGAGAGTATAAAATGCACAGTGTCCATCTGCTGACTGAATGCACTGATGCTCACTGAATAAATTCAGTACTTCTGCCCTTATATCTTTTTATTATCTGTATTCAATTTGCATTGAATACTGCAACATAAACTTCCTCATGGGCTTTCCTGTGCTACTCTCATCATATTTCCCAAGGAGTTCATAGACATCATTTCTCTTTACATCCCCTCTGTGACACAGTGGGAAGCATATTCTATTTTGCAGCTAAGAATCACGGCAAAAAAGATTAGGGCTTAACTTGTCAGAAATGTCTTCAAATTTTGGATCACCCTGGAGGTTATCAAGGGCAGATTTTTCTCAGTATTCAGAAATGTATATACCTTTGCGTGTTCACCTTTCCACCAGCTTTGACTGTAATATTGAGTATTTCTGATTGATACAAATCTGGTTACAGAACTCTCAAAGTCATATGAAAAAGTCAGGTAGTGGCCAAATAATGACTGTTCCATATTAACAGAGGTTTTTTTGGAAGGCAGATACCATCCTATTTTCCAAGGTCATGCACAAACGCTTGAACTGCCTTTCTGCAGATTTTATTTAATCTTTTCATTAGGTATCTTCTTCAGCAATTCCAACATGAAGCAGAAATTTTGTAGGCATTAGCTGCTTTCATTCCTCATCCTTCATTTATTCCCTGAACACGCTCCAGTTAAGGCTTTGGAGGGGGGCCTTTTTCTTTTAATTGAAGGGAAAAACCTCTACAAATTCTATCTGATGATCAATGGATGATACCCACAGGAGACACGAGAATAGATGGGAATACATAGAGACGCTTGGTATAGACAAGAAATAGACACCTGTTCCTTGAGCCAACAAAGAGCTTGTATCTGCATTGAACTGATACAGCCTTGCCATGTAAAAGTCACTGTGTATTTGTATAAGAACAGCCTTACTTTCTGCCTTCTCCCCTCAGTATCTAGGTAAGTATTTTTTGAATAGTTCCTTCATCTAAAACATTCACTGATTTTTGTCTAAATTGATGGACAGCTTTTCTGAATGTTTCTCTGGGTGGGTTCCAAAGTCCATTCACTCAGGCTCTCCAAATAAAGGTGAGCTCTCTGCAGATCAGATTTCAGAGACGAAGGCACTGCCTGTCAAATCAGACAGATTTCAATCTGGATCTCGCACAACCCCGGAGAAAGTGCCAAGAAGAACACTTCTTCTTCCTGTTCTGAGTGATATCTAGGTAATTCAGCCCTTTCCCATTACATTTTAAAAAGACAGAAAGTTATATATTCTTTAAATTTATTAAAAATTCTGAAGATGTAGCTTTCATGTTAACCTCAAATAAAATTCGATGTCTTATTTTTGTTTTCTCCTTAGCATATCATCCTACATAATCTCTGTCTGTAGAGTTCCTAGATATTTAGAGATTGAGAAATTATAAAATATCAAGAATTTGGGGTTTGAATGCATTTGACAACCTTTTTTTCCTGTCCTCATCCCCCTGTGTAATCCTGTCTTACTTTTTTCAGCTCTAGTCTCTGATTTTTATCATCTAGTGTCAAAATCTGCTTAGTGCTCATGGCACAGTGTGTAGGGGAGATCGGAGGAGACTTTAACAGTCTCAGAATTTGTAAGCATGAGCACACAGAAGCAGCCTACAAATGTGGCTCACATTTCCAAGTTATGGCCAACACTTACCTCCAGCCAGGCAACCACTGTAGGCCCATCCCACTGTGCAAAAGGCAAACCCTTTCTCCGAGCTTCTTCCAGAAGTTCATGTCTAGAAACATATCAAAAATTGTTAAATATGCAGAGGTATTTGTAGGGAAAATATAGATGCAACCAAGACTTTTTGTTAAAGGGTAACAACAGTGAAGCATGATGACAGGCATAGAAAACACCAATGAACAATACTGCTCCTTCCCCTTTTTGAATATATTAATCTATTCTCAAATAATCTTTTTTTTTTTTCTTGGTGCATTTTGACATCCCTTTAAACACCTAACATACAAAAGGCAAGGTTTCTCTCTGTTCTTAGATGAAGCAATACAGAATTGGGATACCCTATATAAAAGGATTGCCCATATAATAGAAGACATTGGTGAAGACAGAAAACTGAGGGATTCCTCCTGATACTAGCTTAGCTCTGGTCTGGAAATGACCCAGAAAGGCCAAAATTGCCAACTTCTAGACCTGAGCTAAGCACGGATGCAATGCAGCTGGGTATGAGAGGTGTCTATGTTTGAAACACTAAACCCTGCTGGGCCAACTATGCACAATTCTAGGGTCTCTGGATTACAGCTATTCTGCATCTTAAATAAGCCATCTGTGGCTAATTAAAAGCTGGTTGTATCTTTGGTAGTTTCGTGTTCATTTTTTTCTTTATTATTGCTTACATATAAAAGAAATCCACGTGGTTTACTGAGGTATACATTTTTATAATTATAGAATTGATGTGTTTCTCAATTTTATACACATACTTATATACACAGATATATTTCTATTGCGTTGATCAGACACCAATCCAACTTCTGCATCTGCAGCTTCTCTGGACTGCAATGAGTGTATTATGTAAAACAACATTCTCAAAGCTTAAAATATACTTTCAATACAGCAGTATTAAATATTTGGTAAAGTTACCTATAGGGCAGTCAGGTAGACTGTCAGGAGAATGCTCTATATTAAACACGTTCAACCATTTGACCAGATATTTTTATTCCTGGAGCAGGAATAAAGAACCCACTGTGGTGGTTGCATAGAAAAAGCAGTCCTTCAAAATTCTTTTTTTCTGCTATTTAACAACATATTTTCAGCTGCCTCCTACCGAATGAAACACAAAAGAATGCTCTCAGCAACAAGCTGTAGTGAAAAACAAATTAGACAGGGACTATGCTAACATAGTATTAAAATTTGCTTACATTCCCACATAACAAGGAAATCTTAGAATTATAGCTTCAATTTTGCTCTGTCCTCCTTTATTACCACAGCCTTTGTGGTTCAGTTATCTCTTGGCAATTCTTCACTGCCTTAGCAGCCTTTCGAATATATGTAGTACAAAATCACAGCAGATAAAAGCAATGGAGTGATCTTACTTGTAATGAGTACTCCTTTTGGGACTTGTGCACTGTCGAGGGGCCAGACTGAGAGAATCTGACTTTAGTAGAAAATGGATTTCAAATAGCAATTTTTCATACGTGTTTAAATCCCTTGCATTGAATATTAGAAAGACAGCTGCTTTACTTTTGTTTCTGCTGTAGTAACATGTAACACTACAAATACTTGACAGTGTAACTGAAGTTTATCTGCTTCTCCTCCCACACATCCTTTGCAGCATACCTTACCCTTTGTCACTCAGATGTTCAAAGACATTGTAGAGCTATCCTTGCTTTCTATGAAAGCAAAATCCTCAGTAAAATGAGAAAAAGTTGCTGTCGGGGTACATAAACACCATGCTTCGTTCAGTAGCTGGAGGAGGTGCAGAAATCCCATATTCTCAGGGAGACAAGCAGTGAAGGACAACAGACATATACACAGTTGACTGCTTAGGAAAGCAGAATTAAGGCAAGGCCAGACTCAGCCACCTCCCAAGCTACCTGTGGATGAGGTATTTGGGTTGCAGCCTTCCCTCGGAGCTGGTTCTGTGGGGTGCCTGTGAAGCTATAGCAGTGCTGTACCTCCCTCAGGTGCCACAATGTGGTTGCACAGCTCCTGTTGCCACCAGGGCTGTGAGCTTGCATGGCTGTCCTTAGGGAGAGCCAAGCTTTCAGGGATGCCTTTTCCTCACCTGGCCATTTCTGGTGTCCCATGGCAGAGCACGGATCCTGCAAAACCCTGTACGATTTGCTCCTTCCCCAAAGCCAGCCCAAGCTCAGGGAGCAGCCCCTTCTGCAGCCGGGAGTCCCATGGGGGCACCATCCCTGGGAGGAACCTGATCCCAGATTTTTACCTTGGGGGGGGTATTCTTTTCGTTCCTATCAGCTGAAAGAGCAGAGCTGGCTATCACAGTAAGTTAAAAAGGAGATTATGGCTTTGAGGGCCACTGGCCTTCTTTGCTCGTGTTGGGCTCCTGCTCTAAGCAAGTGAGGAGCAGCACGTGGTCTATGAGGAGATGGGGAGGAACTTTTGGCCTATTTCTTTGAACTGGTGTTAAATCCCTGTGTGGCCTCAGGAACCGAGGTCCTGCAGGAGAGGCATTGGTACTCTAAGTTCTCACTTCCACGAAAAACTTACTTCCTTTATATTGGAATTGTAAAGTACATATTTCTAGGGAGTCCTCTGTGACTTTGCAACTTCTGAACTGGCCTGAGGCTTGGTGTGGAGGCTTAGCATTATTCCGGTGCTTCTCAAACAACTACACTCTCCCAGAGCAGGAAAGCACTTCTGTTACTTCAGAGGCAGTCTGGCTCAGAGAGCTAAAGGAAAATATAGTTGTGGTTATTGATTTTGGCTGAAGAAAATAGGGCCAGGCCAGAAATGGGATGCCCTATATATATACACACTATAGCAAAAGACTACAGTATGATAAACATAATCCAAAGGGTCTTGGCATGTAGAAGGAAAGTGGTTTGGTTGAAAACATTTTTAGTGTAAAGTTAAAATCCTTTACTCAGACATGCACAGGGAATAGAGCCATCATAAGGCCTGTGCCCCTTTCCCTTAAAAATAATTTTATGCTTCAGAACTTATACTTCCTTCCCTCAGATGTTTTGTTTAAATACTGCTCCAATATTAAAGTTTATATAAATTACATTTTACTTTTTGAACAGTATTCTTTGATGACTTTTTTAATACACACTAGGAGATCTGCAGAACCTGAATCTTCACTTTCTAAACCAGAACTAAACCCAGAATTTCTATTTTTTGACTGAGATATTCTTTAGTTGACAGTCAAATGGGGTTTTTGATATGAACTAGCACTATAGAAAAAACTCCCCTTTTTCCAAGTTAAAAGTGTCATGTAGGAAAAAAGTATGTATCATTTTGATCAATAGTGTAAATCATCAGAAAATTGAATACGGTGATCTCCCTATTTTGGAATATAGTCCAAATATTTTAGAACAGCCTGAATTTGCTATTGTCCTTGTGGGATAGTCACTGGCTTCCTGAAAACAGAAGGTCCCCAAAGCCAAATATTGGTGACTGCAGTTCAATTTTCCTTACAAAAACATACAACTGATCACAAGAGGAAGAAGAGACAAATACTGTAAAGCTCATCACTCCCTCTTCCTTTCATCACAAGGATAGGGTCTGGAGATCATGAATAACATTATACAGTTTCTCTAATTTGGAAGATGCTTTGCAGGGGAATGTGGGGATTTTCTCCTCCTAAGATTTTGTCAGAAGAGTACTACATGTTATAATGTGTCCACTTTGCAATGGTAAGGGGGTAGGGAATTGAAATGTAATTATTTCCATGCTCATTTAGGTTTTTGGCAACATGTGAAAACAAGCTGATAAGGAAGAATTGACATTAATTAGGCATTACTATAAATGCTATTATTTTGCAGATAGGGCTTTAAACCACCTACTACGACTGGAATGAATTCCAAATTAAAGCCGTATTTTTAAAGATAACATTATTACTGTTCAAGAATAAAATCCTCTTCCTGCAGACATTATAGGAGTAACTGCAATATGGTATTTAAAATATATCATTACCCAGAGCCTGGTTTTGCAAAGTCAGGAAATTTCATGAACGTCACTGTTTAGCATTCATCCAAAATTGGAGGTATGCTTGTATTTGTTGGTTTTAGAGAGAGAGCCTCATAAAGTGGGCTGTCTTCACTCTTTTATCAAAGACAGAAAAGAAAAATCACATTATGTCAAGTTGTGCTATGGAGTTGTGTGTCAGAGAAGCCGGGTTGCCTCCCTAGCACTGAGATCTGATGTTTAATCCCCAAAATCACTTCCAAAAGATACTGTTACACTGGGCCATTTTTTTTAGCACCATTCTTCTGAGAGCTAGGCACAACTGCCCAAATCAACCTACCAAGCTGAGAGCACAATTGTCTCATACCATTGGGACTATGAATGCTTCAATATCCTTCTGGACAGCAGAGGTTCATGGGAGAAAAAGGAAGGGGGAAATGATAAGAACAAAACTATGTTATTATCCTGCAAATTTTCTATTGCATATATATCCTTCACTTGCAGTAGGAAAATTCTAGCTCTTTATCAGCAGGCCTCACCAACTCATTGCATAAAGCTCAATGAACTTTATTAAAAATAAGAATAATCTTTAAATAGATTTCATGCAGGAAGTTAACAAGATCTTGATTTAAAGCGTATCATACAGTGACATTCAATTTTTTTTACAAAGATGAGGCTCCCCCCATGAAGCAAACAAAAAATAACAGCTTAGGATTTCTGATACACATAATTCAAACACTGTGTACTACATAAAGTCCAGGCACTGTCTTGATGGAACTTGAACACTGTTTCAACACAGATATTCATATTCTGCAAATAACAGCGTTTACTCTGACAGTTCTAGTAGGGTTCATGTGAAAAGTCCTCAGGTATACTATACTGTGCACATTATAATGTCTCATTTAAAATGTAATCATAAATGTGAGATAAATTGAAAAGGAGGCACAGTGAACTCAAGAGCCAAATCATGTTTGTAAAATACAAGCAGAATTTATTTAAAAATTTTGGTAATGGGCAATTCAAATTCTGTGAAATGGCCTTTACTCATAGACATTTTCTCATAAAGATAACAGACAAAAGTGTTTCCCTAGCAGATCCTCTGACTGTTATCAGACACTATCATGATTATTATTATCACCAATACTAAAATGTTTAGTTTACAATAAAATATTATACATGATTGGTTTCTATACAAGAAATAGAAAGAAACAATAGGTCAAATATGCTGTATTTGTCTAAGTA
>WEKW01028031.1:2221-23711 GCA_013389905.1 Sula dactylatra
ACTACATTATACAAGTTACTGTTTTCCAAAGAACAATTGAAATAGTTAGTCTGAGATGGCATTTTTGGTTATAAAACTGAGTGGATTATGGTAAACCACGGAAGTTTTAGTGATACAATAAAGCATTAATGCATATGTCTTATAGATGAAATATTTTACTGGTTGTACCTGAGGTAAATCATTAAAATATCTATTCCACAAAGCTTCCCTGTTGTGTGAAATAAACTGAATTTTCATATCCCACCATACAAGCAATCTGCTGTAGGCATACATTATATTTGCATTGCAAATTTGTGATCATTATTTTCTTTTTCCCTTATTGATTTGTTTGTGTTAGTGGCATATTGAAAGCATTTTATTGTCTGCAGTCTCAGGAAGAACTAATTCTATTATTGCTTCCACAGGACACATTCTTTCTGTCAAATAATGGAGATTCCTATGCCATTTTTATTAGTTCTGTAATTAGAAAGTTCTTTGACATTTAGCTGTGGAGTCTATACATAACTGAACTTCTAGATATTATTTTATGAATTCCTAAGACTGCTTCACTACTTTGAAAATTTCTTCCACTTTTTACATGGTCATTTAAAAAACTTTCAATGTTACTGTCTCTGTAACAGGCCTCATGCTGAGTGGCAGGTGATATTTTTGATCTCCATTATGCTGTTTAGTTTCAGCAGCAGGTTCCTGTCTGTCTCCTCAAGAAGTTAGCTGGTATTCTTCCCACCAGTTGAACCTTTCTTGATGCACTTGTAAAAGCTGTAGGACCTTTATAGCATTTCTTTTATTAGGTCACTGACAAGAAAGTACAGGTAAGTTTTGTTAAATTATTTGCCAAGTATTAGATCACAGTGTTCACTCTGGCACAAAGTGAACATATTATTTATGCTTTATGTACTATGCTGAAAGAGCTGAAAGAAACCATGTATTCCTTGCCTTCATTGAACCTTTATCCTAAAAGTTGGCTCAAGAACCAAGGTTTCTATCTGAAATTATTTCTTCTGCAGTGTAAAAAGCTGAGTCTCGTTGAGAGTTATAAATGTGCTCTGTTTTAAGGTTTATGAAAGAGTCATCATTATCTAAATGTAAAAGGAAATAAAAACATTTTTCAATCAGTAAAAGCCTTCCATATCTGCTTATTTTTAGGTAGCTTCGAAATGAGTGAATTATTGCATATTAAATTTTTTAGTGCTCAAGTCCTGCATAAGAGTATTTCCAATAAATTCTACATAGGAAATTAATAGACACACTGGACTTTTCTGAACTTCTTTCCAGGGTATTATAGTGTGAGGTAGTCATAATTTCAGATAATCTGGAAGACAATATTAATGGTGTTCATAAATATGATTTGTATGAGAAGTGCCTATTCATCTTCCTGTGTTGTTTGATTTTTGTCTTCTAATGAAGGTAGCTAACAAAAAAAATATTGAGATTTGCTACAGTGAGGTCTCAGATCAGTTAAATAGTCACTGGAATAGAAGTGTTGATTTCCTGGTGAAATCACTATTTTCTAATGTAGAATGAAACTGAAACATGTGTTGACTTGTTAGTGTTCTAAGGCAATTTTAAGAATTTGTTTAGTTAGGCAGGAAATCCCTGTGATCATTAAACTTCACCTTTTTTCACTTTTACTTTTTTTTTCAGTATTGATCCATTTGAGATTTTAACAGTGCAGCAAACTATGGGAAGTCATGCATAGATTTGCATTCTCAACAGATATGTTTTATTGAACTGCCTCATTAAACATTAAAAATTTGTCTTTAGAGAGACAGGTTGAAGTATTTCCCTTCAGCTTTTCTTTGATATATAACTTCAGAAAATTTTTATTGTAAACATATTTTAAAAAAGAGAAAAACAAAAGAAGAGATTTTGAAATAAAACTACAGTTTGATTTCCCAAATGAAATTATCTTTATTTCTTATATTTTTTCTTTTTCTTCAAATCAGAAAATTTATCTGATTAACAGATAAAAGGTAAAGCTTACAGAGTGGTGTTCAGAGCATACAAACATACTTTACAGCTCTTTATAAAGCATTAGCTAAGAGAACAGAATTCCCAATATGTAATCTCTAAACTGTAGCGGGAAATCATGTGGAATGGTAGTTGTACTCTGAATAAGCAGAGCCTCCACTTTGGGGAAAAAAGTCTTTTTTATTGCCTAACTGGAGTGTCAAAATGCTTTCACAGCAAAACTTTGAGTTTTTCTTGACAGGCACTTTCACAGTAGGTTACTGAAGAAAGTATGGAAGGTATGCCTCTGGGTCCGATGTTTTTATCTGCTCTGAGGTCTCCAGGGAAATTAGATTCTTACTTTTTGTATTAGATTATTTTCTTCAGAATTGTTAACATTAAAAATAGCAAGGCAACTGTGCTGTATACATTTCCATCTAAATCCTTCATAACACATAGCTCTACAGCAAAAATTGATGCTGCACGTGAATGGTACAAATACATTTGGAATCATGATTTGTCTGTCATGTTGACGAGCTGAATGATGCTAACTTTGAAAAGAGTAATTGGAAGGTAAAGTTACCCTCTTTACCTTTTTTCTCGCAAGGCATTCTAACCCGCAGCTTTCACAAGCTGCCTTTCCTCTGTGCACAGCAAATCGGGCAAGAGTTAGGCAAAAGGCTGGTATGGGTGTGTCTGGTAAGATGCCGAGTGCTTGTGTAGTACAGTGAAAAAGTTAAGCATCTGATAAGCTACATTGCACTGAGTGAGGGTTTGAGAGGTGGGGTGGAGGGCTGAGTTAATACTTGTGATTCTAAGTGTTCTTTTACATGGAAAGAGAACACTTTGCCACGATTCAGTACTATTCAATACCAAATTACTATTATCAGGTGTTTCTTAAGAGACAAATACAGATGTATTAGAAAATCACTGTGGTGGATTTTGAGGTATAATAGCATTCCATTCATGCTAAAATGACCTGTCAGCTGCTTATGTGAGATATCGCCTTTCACTAGCCCTGTTTCTTTGTCCCCCATCAATGAGCAATACAAGCACTCAGATTCTATCCTCTACCTTTTAAAATAAGGAGATGAGAGAAGAAAGTCTCTGAAGAATGAGAGAACCATGAAATCTCAGTATTTCTGGTATTTTCTTCTTCTGAAATAGCCAAAATCTGTTAATCCATTCCAAAACCTACCTTGATTTTCTAGAAATTTGGGAAAAAGTGCAAATGGGAACTCAACCTGTTAGATGAGTAGGCAACTGTTGGTAACTGTTTTCCTGGAAGCAATAAAATCTATAGATAAAAATGTACAGAAGTTGCCCAGCACTCTGTGTAGCAAACTCTGGTAGGTGACTGACTATACCTATTGGATGGATATGTTTTAGTTGTATGCAATTAAAAAAAATAAAATCATTGTGTATCAGTAACCTATTAATCTTTAATGATTCCACAAGATTCCAACATAAAATAATGAAGCCATGAATAAAGGTAAAACAACAAATTAATGTGGACAGGCCTTTACCCTTGAATACAACAAGCTTAACTAGAAGACAGAAAGGTCACAGCTTTTCCACCTCAAGTTAGAAATTATTGCCATACTGGTCTACAGAAATAGATCATTACAGTATTTAGATAAGCTGTAGAATAGGGGGAAAAATGCATTGCTGTTGTTTGAAGTGACCTTATGTGGTTTGCAGGAACTCTTAAGTTTAGACAGCAAATAAATATGACTGAATAGATTCCTAGAACATTTTAAGAAAACTACACCAACTTTAATTCATATTTGTTTACCTTGCCATGTAAACCCAAATATAGTAATTTACTCAATTTTACTATTAACTCCTGAATAACTGTGAACAGACTACTAGCTCCAGCTTGATTTTATTACAATAATGAACTTGAAATGCATCAAGGTATCCTTATATCTGCTGTGTGAATATATTTATCTGTGAGACTGTATGCATTTGGGCTATTTGGAGACCAGAAGACACTATATTTAAGTATGCAGACACGTTTGTTGTACCTTTTACTAAATCTCCAGTAGAGATAGAAAATCAACTTTTGGTGTCCAAGTCAGTGTGGCATAAATGAATGGTTTCTCAAACAGTGAAGAATCCAAATCTGCAAAGATTTGCATGCTTTCTTTGCTGTACTCAAAGTGAGACTCTGTGATTCTAGGTGTTTCTGTTCCCAGTGTACACTGAGAGTGTGCACATGAACAAACAGTTCTGTGCAATGGAAACTGATCTATGGAGTTAAAACAGTTGGAACTGAGGATCCCATGTCCACACCATATGCTTTTGGGAGTACTTGTGCATTTTATTTTCTACAAAGTGTTACTCATATGTTATCCCACTTAGTGACATGCTAGAAACTGTGATTTTATATTTCTAATGGTATTTCTTAACAGAGTATAAATATTTGTCTTTTGAACTCTTTATCTTTCTAATTTGGATCCATCATTGGAATTCCAAAGAGGTTCTAGTAGTTATTTCATTTTCCAATCTTTGATGCCTTCCAATAGCTAGATTTTTTGATTCCGTTAAAATCTTTTATTGATTTGGGGGGTGTTTATGCAAATTATTTTAAATAAGCACTTCAACATTAATTTGTATTGTGGGTGAAGATAAACCTGAGGGCCATAAATACGAGTTGTTCGGAAGTCTAAGCAATATCCAAGTTTGGGGTCTATTTGTGTGAACATGCATAAGTATGCATACTATGTAGTTACTATTTATGTTTATATATATGTAATTAAGTTACATATGCATATATCGAGAGAAAGAGAAAAAGGTTTTTTCAAATGAGTATAAATTGTTTTCCTTAAAAATATAGGATAATAACATACAGACAAAATTTTATTAATTTCTCAATTGTAGAATGTGAGGACTATAGATGTTTCAAAAATGCATCTAAAATATATATATTTGTCAGAAAATTAGATCTTTTATCAATTAACTTTTATTTTCCTGTATATACAGGTACGTCTGTTCTACAGGTGACAGCCACAGATGCAGATGACCCTACATATGGAAACAGTGCCAGAGTAGTATACAGTATTCTTCAGGGACAGCCATATTTCTCTGTTGACCCTAAAACAGGTGGGTATTTTATATTTCTTCCAGTGTGATTTGGCTAATATGTTGCAGTAAACTAAGTCTGGTAGATGAAATCCAATGTACAAAAAGCAGGTGTGTGGGATTTGTTTTTTTTAATTCCTATTACATCCTACTTGTTGCTTTAACACTATGAAATTTAGGAATTGCTATGTTTTGCTAAGTACTAAAATGAGCCTACTCAGTACAGAATTAATTCTGCATCATGCCATGATGTGAGCCATTCAGCCAAACTGGAGTAGCACTTTTTCATCTTTACAAGCCTTTCTTCAGGAAGTGACTCAAGCCTGCCTAATACATTATGGTTTTAAATGCTTTGTTTTGCCTGAAGGATAGGCTTGGGAGCATTACTGAATGTATGCTTCAACACATATACCCCAATAAATTAATATCATGCTCGTGTTTATAAAACTGCAGTGTTGCCATCTCACTGAAAATTTTTTCTATGATTCAAGAAGTAGAATGAGATGAAATATTTATGCTTAAACTCTATGCGTCACCCTCTCCTTTTTTTCCACAAAGTGTAAGTTATGTATAATGAATCCAAACTGGTTTCTTTAAAGAAAGAAGAAATCTCTTTTGGGGAAGGGGGTTGTTACTAGTTTTGGATTTTCTGAAAAGCATTAACTTAAACATTAATATGGTGGTATTTTTTTAGTGCATGTTTATAGTCCTTAATAAAGAGGAAATATAATTTAAGAAAGTACTTTTTTCATCTGAATTTTGTAACTGTTTTTCCCTATCTATATCAAAGCTTTAATGCTGAGGGGAAAGCATGAAATATAGTGATCCTTACTCTTAACTGTAGGGAAGAATAATGATTTTTAAAATGTGCTGAAGTGAAGTAATTTTTTACATTTAATTGTCTTTGCTTGTGTATGCTAATCTCTGTGGAACTTGGAGGTATATGCTTGCTTCATTACCAAGCGAAGTGTGTCTGTGCCGTCTCAGCTAGCTTTGAGGTTAGGCCTCCTTTGAGTAGGAGGCTGGACTCAGTGACCCTCAGAAGTCTCTCTAAAACCTAAATTGTTCTATAAATTTGTGAACTCATGTTAGGAAGGCCTAAGAGTGCAAAGCCTGACAGAATCATGTTGGAGAACTATAGAAGGTACTGGGAGGCAAACCTGATGCAGGCCTGTTAATGCATTCTGTGTTTTGGAGATGACTGCTGGCACACACCTTACCCAGCCATGAGTGAGTACAGTCTGGCAGAATACTAGCTGGCACAGGCTAAAACCACTCAGAGGTACATGTCAACAACTAAGAGGTACGGAACGTCAGTGGTATGTGCTCAAGCTCTCTCTGCCCTTGTTTTACCTAGAAATACAACACTGGTCTACATTTCTGCTTCTGTTTTGTCACTCTGAGGCAATGGCCTATATTTTCTATTTTGATAATGGTGTGGAACTTGTAATCTGGAGCTGTTGTTCAGTCAATGAAGAATCATAAGGGATGTTCTCAGTATCAGGTCTGTATCACAAAAGAAAATAGTATTGTAATAGCACTGTTTGTATGTTATAAAGAAAGCAGATGGGAGTGTATTTTCACTCCTCAAGCCTTAGGCTTTGACAGGGATTTAATAACACTTCATGAATTTAAACTCTTTTTAATATATGCATAGAATATGAAAATATTTCTAATACCTTAGTCTATTAAAACGGCAAAAGAATAAATACCTTATGAGGTAAGTAGACACTGAAACAGTGAAAAAAAGTGGAGAAAGCTTTTTTGATTTGATAAGTTGATTTTTTATAATTCCAGAATAGCAGTTGATTTAATTTGGCATGATATAATGGGAAGAAGTAGAATATTGGAAATGATGGGAAAGTCTTGAAGAATAGAGTGTTTCACTATGAAATTTCACTTTGCATTTCTGTGCTTTACGACAGTCATTTTCTAAAAACATCACTCTTCTGAATTTGCAAGCATTTCTGTGACCTATTTTTCCTAAGGCTTGAATTGTTCGGTTCCATCTTAGTCATAGTTTATCTGGAAGTTTTCTGAATTTACTGTGACATGCACAAACTGCCTTTACAAGAAGGGCCAAAACAGGGAAAAAGACAGAGAAAGGTCCCAACATTCATGACTGCATGTAATGTTTGTGAAGCCTAAGTATCTTTTATGGCTATCAGGAAAGCTTCTTGGAGCTATCAAGCATCCATCAAGCTGCTCATAGCTCTAGTGTGAATACTCATCTGAAGAAGTCTTTTGCTTCTAGCTTAGTGCTGTCTAAAATTGGTTTTAAACATCTTGCTTACCTGAAGACTTTGAAATTATGGATTTTTAGGAGCTTAGTTTAGAATAGTTTAAATAGGATTGTAGAATTCATACATCTAAAATGTAATAGTGGGTCAGCACCAAATAACAAATTTCAAAGTAAAAAAGCTGTGTTCTCTGCAGAGGAACATCTTTGTTAGCTTATCTGATAAAAGGCTCATCTCTACACACCCAAAGGAGGGCAGAGGTGCAGCACTGGGAGAGCAACCCCCCACACACCCTAATTAGAGGCTTGAGACTGGGCTCGTCCCAGGGCTGCCCCAGGAGACCCTCAGCCCCATGGGCTGGGGCTCAAACCCATCATGAGGAGTCAGCAGGGGATGCTGTCCTGATCACCCTTCAGGCTGAGGGACCTACTGCCTACAGGGATTTGGGACACATTATGGGATGCCAGGAAGACCGTTATGGTATTGTACTAGGTGTAGTCTGGGATGTTTAGAGGAGGAACCACAGGCAAGGAAAGGGAGGGATTGAGATGGATTAGCAAGAAAAAAGCAAGATAAAAATAGATGGATAAGGCAATAAAAAGGGCCAGTCCTGTGTAAACAAGCTCTTGCTCAGTACCATTTTCTAGTCCTGCCCTGTGTTTGATCAGCACAGTCTGTCCTGTATCTTCTCATGCTCCACTTCTAACTATTTTCCTGAGTAAAGGGACTCTCTGTATGCAAATTTGTATGGAGGTTTAGGTGCCAGCAACTGGAGGTGGACCACAGGTCAGACGGTCCCACACGTCTGTGGTGCCAGCAAACTGGAGAGTACAGAGTGTGTGCACACTGCATGGGTGTGAATGTCGGTGTGGGATCACCACTGCGTATCAGGCTGAAGTAGCCAGTGAGTCAGATGAGTGGCTTCGGTGCCAGGTATCCAAGTGGCCAGAAGACTGTGCCAGATACTGGAGAGACCAGAGGATTCACGAGTCAGCTGTTGTAGGGGCCCAGAGGTCCATACTGACTACAGGAGTGATTGTATGGTCTGCAGGTTGTCCGAGAGGCCTGTTTGCATCTGTGTATCTGTGCATAAGGCAAAGGGAGACCAGGGAGCTGGGAGCCAGCTCCTGGATAGCCTGGGTGTCAAAGCCAGCTACTGAGAGCCCATAATTTATATGTAGGGTGTCAGTGGGCATGCAAGGTAACTGGGAGGCTGGAGGGTCCAGGGCCAGTTACTGGATACACTTAGTGTCTAAGGCCCGTTACGGGGGGATCCACAGTGTGCTGGGATTGGTGGGGATGTGTGACTGTGGCCAGGAATTAAAAGGGGATCTGTACCAGCAGCTGGACGGGAGCTGTAGGCCTCAGCCTTGTGTGTCCAAGTGCCATCAAGTGGGGAGACTGGGGACCCAGGTGCCAGCTACTGGATAGACCGAGTGTCTAAGGCAAGTTACAGGAGGGATCCATGTTGAGTACATGTGTGTATTTCCTACTAAATTGTCCTTCCTCCTGATCAGCCGGAGACGGATGAGGCTGTTTGTGCCTTTTGTGTTTGAGTGTTGAGTGTTTCTATCTGTGTCGCCCACTGTGTGGATGTGTTGCATCTGTGTGCATGTCTTTTGAGAACACACACTAAGCCTCACTACTGCTTCTAAATCACAGATTAAAAACAGGGAGCTGCAGTAACCTCACCTCCATCAGGCTACTAGGTTTGGCAACTCCTAACAATCTTTAGCTTTTTCAGGTGATTGGCTCTAAATACTGAGTTTTGCTTTGGTTTTTTTATTTTGTTGGTTTGGGTTTTTTTCCCCCTGGGAAGGAAGAATTGTAAACTCTGTCTGTGTGTAGAAATTTGCTGCGACTATGTTGTTATGACTGTGAACATCAGAACTACTGTCCATGCATATCATAAAGATTTTCAAAATCCTTTCAATTTGAATGGCTTTCTAGGAATTGTTTTGTATTTGTTTTTATTAATTACCTTTAGTAATTAGCTATGGGATGTAATAGTATTTAGCTCTGTAATTAATAATTAGATGTGATAGCCTGTGTTGGTTCCTGTTTGCTTTCATCCCCAGTTGCAGCAAAATATTCTGCTGAATTTGTATAAGTAAGTATGTATTAATAATGCTGATGAAGAAGAGAGAAGAAGTCAATGTCTAGATCCTAGGTGTATTTGCAAAGATTATGTGTACAGGATTATATGATTTTTTAAATCAAAATATTCAGGGAACCCCAGAAAACATGAGTCACTTACTCTTTTAGAATACCATTAACCTCACTGTACAAATAAAATAAAATAAAATAAATAAGTTATCAGTGAACAGTAGAGCAAATAATTTATTAATACACTTAGTATTTTAATATGGTTACCGCTCCCCATAGAACTCTGGACAACTTTTGAAATGCCGAAAAACAATGAAAACTTTTCCTTGGAGTTGGAATTACAAATTTAATACCCCGCCTTTCCCAAAACATGAGGCCTTTTGATCCATGAACTTCATGTAGGTTATATCCCTGCTTGTTTTTTGGTTATGTCAAGTGTGGCTTGTCAAACAGCAGCAGTCAACCTTTGACAAGTAACCCAACCCCAGAAGCTCATTTTTGATTGGGGTAACCTCAAATTAGACTGATTTTTTTTCCTAAGAGCTATAGTAGCCCACTTTCAGTTGCCACATGCTTCAGGAATGAAAGTGAAACCCATAGTCCAATTCTACTGTGTACATAGTAAACCCATATCTGGAGGGTGTTAGCTACACACAGCTCTTCCCAGATGCATCAATCTTTCTGAACAGAACGTAGAGGGTGAATTATCTATGAGGCATTTGTCCTTTCAAAACAGCAGTTCTGGTTTTAACTGTGATGAAATAGGAGATAGAAACCTCATTTATTTCAGTTTTGAATTAAAATGTAGACACTGGTGGGGTGGGACAGAAACATTTATCAATGAATTGAATGACTATGAAAGATTAGATATTTTTATTTATTTATATTTATAATGATCATCTGTTAAGGCAGTAGTATTGCAAAGTTCTTAATCATGTATCAGCTTGTTTGGTTTTTTTACTTGAAGATATTAAATAGTAAAGAAATATGTATGCCTATTTATGAAAGAACATCACTGCAAATTAGTACAGACTAATTATGAAGTGTGAAAAGAGTGTCAACTTCCCTCTGCTTTCTGTCTTAACAATAATATGAATAATGGCTTCAAGCATCCCTATAAGAAATGACGTATTCGCTACTTATCTAGTTTGGTTCCTGACTGACAAATACAAACAATAAACATAGTCAATGGCTGAATAGATGTTTCCTAATATAGAGATGTGCCTCCTGAAGACCAAAAGAGCAATTTCTGAAGTTCAAGACTTTTGTCCTCATATGTAACTATTATTCTTATACTTTTCTAGAAGTTCTTGGTCACAGTTCATATGGGAATGGCAGATTTTGTGGCATTGTAATATGTAGAGTGTAATTTTAAGGTTGCATGTGTATTCCTCTGGGAAACAAAAAAAAAATCTATTGTTTATAAAGTTATTCACAGATTTGATACTTCTAAATAAATACTAATGCTTAAAAAACATTGTTAATTAATGAAACCTGTTAAAGTAAAGTTCTTTTAATACTGAGGTAATAATTATGGATTTAATGGATTAAGATCTACCTCATTTCCTTATTTTAGAGAAAATATCTTAAGTTGGCTTAAAGAGGAGTTGAACAGTCTTTCCAATACAAAAAGGAAGAGCACCCTTTCCATGCTTTAGAAGAACAGTCTGTCGTGGTATCCCAGATAAGAATCTACTGTGAACAATGGACTTAATTCTCACAGTTTTCTTGTGTGTTCAAAATATTGATATACTGTTACAGTGTTCCCTAGAGTTATTCAAAGGATAACTTAGGCCATCAGATGAACAGGCAGAGAGGTATGACCAGCTGAACAATCTACTGTTTCTTTTAGTGGTCCAAGAGCTCTGTTTTGGTAGAGTTGAAGGTTTTATGAGGGCATTGGTACAACTGAAACCTTGTTGTTTAAGCTTTGTTTTCCACTATCATGGAAACTGCACAGAAGAGTCCTTGCTAAATAAAAGCATACAAAGAGGAGGGGCAAAATGGTGTGCTGAAGATGCGTAATAAGGGTAATACAAAAGCAGCAACACTGCTTTGGAGCAAAGGTCTCCACAACCTAGTGCAGGGTTTTTTATGGTGACTGATACTTGCTGGGCCATCCCCTTGCCTGTATGTACTGATGCAATTTTTGCCATCCACCCCCAAGAGATTTTGTGGTCTGCTACTGGAGCAGGATTTTGAGGAGCAGAAGGTGGATCAGTCACTCGCCAGGACCAGTGTTCTGGCACTGTACTTGCTTTGCTGGTTACCTACTAACACTGTCTCTTCCAGCATCAATCATATAGTTAAAAAGGACAGGCATAGGAGGCAGGAAAGGAAGGGCAAAAAGATTGCCTGATGTTCTAACCTTGTTTTCCCTCTCCTGTGAGATGGACCATGTGTATTGGAGATTGATTTCAGAAATAGAGAAGAAACTATTCATTGGTTGTTCCACTCTTGTCTGTTTCTGTGTTGGTTATTCTTTCATCATTTGGTGTTGTGAATAACTACTATGGACTATCTGTGCTGTCCAGTCACAAGTTATTCTCAAAGAAAAAAAAAAAAAATCGGCACATGCTTCTGTAACTGCTAATTGGCAATTGGCAAGTTCCCAGATCATATTATCATCTTGGCTTCCTAACCAGGACTACTGCAATATGGTAACTGCATTCCTTTTGTTGGTAGACACCCTTTTTTTTTTAACCTTTCACCTGTAAATACACAGATATATTTTTACACTTACAACATAATGCCTTGTTATTGTGGGCTAGCCCCAGTAGGTAGCTAAGCTGCACACAGCTGCTCGCTCACTCCCCCCACAATAGGATGGGGGAGAGAATCTGAAGGGTAAAAGTGAGAAGACTTGTGGGTTGAGAAAAAGACAGTTTAATAGGTAAAGCAAAATCTGTGTGCACAAGCAAAGCAAAATAAGGAACTCATTTACGACTTCCCATGGGCAGGCAGGTGTTCAGCCATCTCCAGGAAAGCAGGGCTCTGTCACGTGTAACAGTTACTTGGGAAGAAAAACACTGTAACTCCAAATGTCCCACCTTCCTTCTTCTGCCCCCATCTTTAATTGCTGAGCATGACATCATACGGTATGGAATATCGCTTTGGTCAGTTGGGGTCAGCTGTCCTGGCTGTGTCCCATCCCAGCTTGTTGTGCACCCCCAGCCTACTCACTGGTGGGGTGGTGTGAGAAGCAGAAAAGGCCTTGACTCTGTGTAAGCACTGCTTAGCAATAACAAAATCATCCCTGTATTATCAACACTGTTTTCAGCACAAATCCAAAACAAGCCCATACTAGCTACTATGAAGAAAATAAACTCTACCTCAGCCAAGTCCAGTACACTGGTGAAGCACTGTGTTTATTTGTTCAACCAGATTTAAAATCGTGATGTGAAAGCAGTGAGACATACGTGATCATATAGTCTGGATTCTGTTCCTACATCCTTTACAGTCTTTCTCTTAGGTATTAAATTTCTATCTGCTCACCATTGCCAGGTTTTGCTTTTACCTTCTGTGGGACATTGGAAAAGGTTCCTAATGTTAATGTTTATTAAGCTTGGTTTTCCATACTTCTAGACATTCACATCTTTTCGGATGCACTGAGGATATTAAGGAGCCTGCTGTTTTCTGAAGGTCCAAAATACTATGCTGTATCCATTACAAAAGTTAAAGATTTTGGTGTGAGAACAGCATTCCATTGCAAGTGTCTGTAAGATGTACATTTTTCCAGAATAGGATTATTTCTATGAACAGGTGTTTCTCTCTATATCTTTGAACTTTTCACAAGGGATATATGAACCATTAATTTTAAGTTCTTTGTTTTTAAACAAGGAAGGCTAGTGTTCCATCCAAACAAAGTGTGAAAATTGCATGTGTGATAAAATGTGTTTAACTTCAGGGAAAGGAAATGAATAAAATTTCACCCTAAAGCCACAAATACATTACTGTAATTTTTAGCTCAACTGGGATGAGAGCCAGGACACTGACTCAGAAGATTAATGCACTAGACTCTTTAAAGACTCTACCCCTAAGGAGCAGTCCACATGTTAGCAATACTTTTACAGATCAGTCTTTATTTTTGTGGAATCAAGCAGTGACTATACTCCTTTAATTGTGCTAACAGGTGTCCTTTTTCTAGACAATAGGTTTCTATTGGCATCTCTAGTTCTACAAGAAGGAATTACTGGGACATTGAATCTTTTTTGTCCCTCCTTAAATTTGTGGAGGTGCCCTAATTCATACACAGCTCTCTTTCTTGATCCACATTCCCTTTTCCAATTTAATTTTCCGTTTCACAAGCTGTTGTGGGTATTAATATTATTGAGGATAATAATTTCAGAAATGCAGTTAACGGGTGGCAATGAAACTGCAGTGGCAATGAAAATGAGAGGGAGCAATATTGAGATACTATTCCAGGAGCTATGTTATCTGCCAGTTTAGTAATATTAAGATGCCTGCTTACAGCTGGAAACACACTGGTTATATATTTATTAGATGGCTTACCTTCTTGTATCTCTATTTTATGAGTTTTTTTACAAATATATTGTGTTAATAATGCTATTGCTTTAATAATAATTTTGAGTAAGTCCACAATTTTGCCTTTCATATTTTGAGAAATTATGTGTAACTCACACTGGAGGTGGGAAAAAGTCCAGTAGTGGTAGACTTGTGAAAAGGAAATTAGGTATATAGTACTGAGTGAGGATACGATTTCCTTTAGTAGTTGCATATAAGTACAGTTTTTTATAATGCACACAAATCCTGTGATTTAAAAACATAGCTTCTCTCAAAATTAATGCATAATCTGTGTTAGATCAATAAATATGCATGCATCTGGTTTCCTATCAGTCATCATCTTTTAAAACAATGCATACATTTTCAGTTACTATTGGAATAAAAGTGGCTGATGACATCTTGTCTTGTAATAAAACACACAGAACAACAAACCTGGTATGGTGATGATGTTTTTCCAAAGATTTGTATAAAGACAATGCTTCTCAAGAAATACCGTCCAGCAAAAATGATTCAATTGCAGTTGAGACACCTCTGAAGAAGAACTCAAAAATAGCTTTACAAAATTAACACAAGCTCCATATCTATTGACCATCTACGTAAAAAACAAACAAGCGCAAGGTATTTATGAACAAATTTTACACCAGTTTTAAAATATGTTCACAACAAAGATGACAGTTGGGGAACCTCTATAATTCATTTCTTATCTGAATAGGAAGGGAAAAAGAAACTACCTTCAGAAGCCACTGACAAACCTGTGATCTATCCAGGAAATTTCACCTTTATCAGCTGTATGTCAGCATTTGTCCTCCCTTTGATATTCGGCTCTGCACCCTTCACAACGTCACTGCCCTGGTGAACGGGGAACAAAGCCTGACAATGAGGTTTCCCGGTTTCCCTTAGGTGGTGTCGATCTTTTCTGAACTTGCCCCAGAGTGCGTTTTCAATCCCTGAGTGACTTTGTCAAGCCCAAGAGCAGCAGCAGAAGCACTACAGTGGGCTTTGTCTGGTCTTTAAGACTGCAGATAGGCTCTGATCAAACACAGTAATCAGCAAATTTACCTCACGTCTTTGTAACTGTCTTTATGATTTGCTAGCATATTTGTAAATTTAAAATTTAGGAGAGACTATAACCAGACTTCCTGAGTCACTGTAACTTCACTTCCAGGAAAGGATACTGTTCAATACTAGGATATTTTACCAATAGTAGGATTTTTTTACTTATCTTTGTTTACACATGTATTCTGTGACTTAATTGGTGAATGATAGTAGGAGATAGGTCTTTTTTACTGAGGGTCAGATTAATCAGCATTTGTCCACCACCATATCTGGAACTGGAATATTTATGTGACAAAAGCACACAGATACATTATCAAATCAAAGGCTTTGTCTTTATTTGCTCTTTCTAAATTTTCATATAGACTTGCCATTCTGCGTGTCAGGGTCCGGAGTCCACTAACAGGACCCCTCACCCTGCCCGGAGTGCAGGACCCCATATCAGCCCCCCAGAGCTCCCCCCCACCCTGCCCAGGACCCCATGTCAGCCCCCCAGGGCCATCAGCCTCTGCCTCAGCGATGCTGCAACAAGGCTGTCTCCAGCTCCCCACAGCCCTGCCCTGCCCGGCCATGGGCCCTGCCGAGCCAGGTCCCCGATCCCAGGGAGGTGCCCGATGCCCAGGGCTGGTGCTGCCCCGCTGCCCCCCGGCCGCCTGCTCCTGGCTGGGGGTGGGACAGGCCCTGGCTGCCAGGCCCTGCCATCACCCACCCGGTGAGTCTCCGGCACCTGGCCCCACAGAGCCACCAGCCCCTGCGGTGCCCTGACACTGTTGCAAGTGTTGCTGTCAACAAAGGTCTGTAAGTTGGATATTTTTCTTCACATTGTTAAACCCATAAGCAAAACCCTCCCTCAGGCAAAAAAAGGCTTTCAAATTCCCAGCCATACCTTATGCATATTTTATACTTATGCAATATTTTAAACATTAGATAAAGCCTCTGTCATTGAAAATTGTCACAGTAGAAGAGCGAGGAGGGGAGCTCTATTTACTACCTATTGCAGAGGAGTGCAGCCTTGTCTGCAGTCTTTAGTTTAGATCCCTTAGGAAGTCTTTTGTTTTCTTTTCACATAGTTTCATCTTGTTTTTCTCTTGGTAGACATTTCAGGATTAAAGCATGATTTTTTTTTTATATTTGTCGTCAACGATTACAATATTAAAATATTCTAAAGATGCTGCTCCTCTTCCCTTTTCCTTAGCTGGTCCATAAAATTCTCAGTATTTCTGTTACATAGTATTTTGAGAGCATGTTTACACCATTTGCAAGGAAAAATTCAATTCCGTCTGTAACATTAGGGAAGGTGTAAGAGTAGAAGCCTTCCTGGAATTTAGTAAAGCACTTGCAGTCCCAGAAACAGATATAGCCATCATGGGAGCAGTCCTAAGGGAAGAGGGTAGATTAAATGAGGTTTTGCTCTTTCCCAAAGTGTTCTTTCAAGAAATACATTTTAGATCAATAGATTGCATCTAAAAGTGTTCAGGCAGAAAATGCAACAGTTCCCTATATATCAAACCACCATGTGAGTTAGGCTTCACTTTACTTGGATGGAAGATGTAAATAAAACAAGGGACTTACTGGCTAAGGCTGTTTCTTCCCGAGAAATCTCTCCTTATGATTAAATCTTCTCTAGGTTTTTGTCATCAACGTGAAATGGCAAGGACTGGTAACACAATGCAGATCCTTTCACTTGAATGTGTTTCCCAAGTCTTGGCTTTAATCCATTTGTAATCAGTTCTGATAAAAAGTTAATAATGTAGTGAAATGGATTAATCATTTGAGCCATAATGTTCTGTAAAAGTAACTGAATCACTGAAAGAACATAGGAGTATGTTTAATTGTCTAATCGTTTGAATTTACTTAAATACAGTACCCTACTATGCTTTAGAGAGGAAGCCTCCACTTTCAAAATGGATGTCTTTATGGTAAATACTTAGCTTACTTTGTACTTTGGAAGAAAACAAAGGAAAAAGAATGGCTTTAACTTAGGAAAAGCAGACAAAACTCATCCTGTTCGTTTTTTACGGAACTTTGTACTCACATATAGTGGCCCTTCTGGATATTTTTTATAAGCCTCTGTTTTATTAAATAGTTTAGATTTGGTTCAGGTGTGAAACTATGGCCAAGGGATTCTCAATGGTGTTGACAATATATGTCAACAATTGCATCTTCTGATTCTGAAAAAAAGTACTATGTAATTTTTTTGGAAATTACTCAAATTTTGCTTCTAACCTTAAATTTGTGTAGTGTAGCATGTTCTGCAAGAGTTTCAGAATGCTCTGGTAAAACAACAATTGCATGGTATACTAAGGTAATAAAAACAATACAGTGCATTACAAAGTGCTATAATGAGTATCTGCAATTTTTTTTTGTGTAACCGCTGCCATGACAAATGATTAGTTATAGATACATAAATTGCTAATATAAAAATCTCATCTGTAACCTATGACAAAAGATGAAAGATGGTAAAAAAAATTATTGGAAAATACAATTTGTTCTGAACATGGTAGACTACTGTTAGACTACACTATTGTTAATAATTTTAACATAGTTGTACATTAAATTAGAGAAAACATTCATATCATATTCAACATGTAGATTTGTTTACTTTATTTTGAGACACCAGCTCCCTGTTCAGCTAATATCCTATTAAGTCAGGAAACTAAGAGCAAGTGCAATGTACATGTGTAGTAATGGAATTTGGCTTGTGTAATTGTTTTTAAAATACTGTTTCTTGACATAACTTTTGGTTATTCATCATTCTTGTAGATTCTGACTTTCCACTTATCTTCAGGTAGAACCTTCTTTTTCCCTGGTAGTATTTCCATAATAAAGATCTTGCAAGTGGATTTTTTTTTTTTTTTTAATCTGGACTGCTGAAACAAATGAAGCAAATGTGCATAAAATCAACATCTGATAATTTTAAAAACTTTTGAAACATCCATTTCTGGTGTTGCTTCTTTTCAGAGAAGAGCAGATGCAAAATGAAATCTTAAAAAAATGCAAATTTAAACATAGATGATTAAGCTGTGAAATTTTGGTGTGGCTTGAAGAGAGGGTGATACATATTTACCATCCGTGTGCTTCTCTCAGGATGTATTGTTCTTTAAAGACATGAGGAACAATTAATTTCTTGTTTCCTGTAGGAGTGGCCTCCTGGAATAGTAATTTTTTCACTAGCTTATGTGTCAGATACCCATTGCCACTTATCTTCTGTTGAAATGAACACTGAAATTAATGGAATTTACTGTATTTGTCTTGATCAGCTAACCATGCAAGAGGTGAAAGACCCACAGATATCTTTCATTTGAACATAGTTTAATCTGACTTTGCAGGAATATTTTCCTCCTTTGAATAGAGACTCCCTGGCAAGACTTTAGGAATGTTCTAACCTCCACGAACCTTAGTTGTGGGGTATCTACCGCATTCACTGAGGACTATATTAGGTTGCTTGTCAAAATCTAATATGATTTTTTTCTTTATTCATTTTCAATTAATAATACAACTAACAGCTGTTGCCAGATGACAGCCACAATTTTGCTGTGTTTTTAATATTTCCTTATTTTGACTCTGAAGATCCTTTCTTTCTGACAGGAGTCCTCAGGGTAAATTTCAAGGCCTTGAAATTAAAAATTATTGATGTCGCTGCTGACACATATTCCTAGGCAGAAGCAGAATAACAAATCAAAACCAAATGTCCTTTACATTTTCTCTCAAGTCAGCTGTTTTACTTAAAAGACCCTAAATTATTAGTGAAAATTTCATCTTTACTAGGGCTGTACCACATGGGAAGAGTATAAGTAGTAGGTAAAAAAGGAGCAGTGCTTTTAAACTCATGGTAGGTGCTAGGATTTTTTAATCTAACTCACCCTTTCACTGCATTACTATCTATTTTTATCTATAGTTAAGAATTTTGCTGTATGACAGATAACTCCTCCCTGTAGAACATATGAAATGAAGTACTTACTGGCACAAACATATAGAGGAAAATATTTTTTTATTACAGGAATTAGGACTTGGAAGAATATCTGGCCAGATGTTTTTTTCGGCACTTGCAGCTTTTGTGGTACTTGTAAAAGCCAGCCCATGATGTTGGCTGGGCTGCAAGCTGCCCATGGCTCAAGAGGATACTGGAGCACCTGCTTCTGTAGTGCCATAGTTAGCTCAATTCACTTTATATCTGGAGCCTTCTTCAGGGACTGCTCGATTTACTTGTACAGAAGGACACACCAGCATATTCTAACCTGCTAGTGTCCCCTGCCTGCATGCGTGCTTCCTTCCTCAGGAGCAAGCAGGGGCTGAGGGCAGCTGTGCCATCTCGGGCTTTGTTGGGACTCATGAAGGGAGCAGCCAGCCTTTGAACTGGTGTTCCCTGCAGCTGTGGGCTGCTGCAGACATGCTCTGCTTGCAGACCTTGCCTGGTACAAAGTGAACAGAAGAATAGAAAAAGGTTTTGTTGGCATTTTTCTTCTTGACTAGTCGAAGTGGAAAGAGGCAGAAAAGTTCGATGATCTTAAAGGTCTTTCTAACCTAAATGTTTCTATGATTCTATGTTAGCATTTCCTTGTGCTGGCCAGTTTCTTATGGCACGGACACTGAAACACCCATATGTGAAATGGCAGGGAAGTCTGTCTGAGGATCACCAGTGCTAATATTCATGGCAAAAAGGTTCTTCTATCTGATGGTAGTCATTGCGGTACCGGTGCGACATTGTAATGTCAGCTGGTTTCATAGGAAGCGCTTCTGATCTTCCACTGGAAATCAGTGTCATATAGATTTAACTTTAGAAGCACAGCAATATATATATAATTGTGTTACTGTTCTGAGAGAGTGGCTTAGTGGACCATAGTAGACCATAGTGCAATCCAGAATATAGTATGATGACATTGCTACTTTTTCATTGCTCAGTGATGGGCTACTTTAGTGACTTAGAGATAATGCAAGTCAGTTTTAGAAAATCTGATTAAACTCATTTCGTTTCAGAGAGATTTTCTTTTACTATTCAGTGAAATTTGTATTAAACTTCTGAAGTGTAACCTTTCAGTATTGAATCAGAAATTATTAAGACAGCAGTATAGGATCTAACTGTACTTCATTGTCTTTATGTGAAGGTTTGTTTTCTTTATTTCAGGGTGTCTTCTTTCTCCCATTAGAAAAAAAATCAAGTCTATTTGAAGTAGAAAGGAATTTAAAAAAAAAAACCATTTGTTGAACCTCTTTTAAAATGTCACTTGATAACATAATTAAAGGGTCATTATGGAGTGCTTTTTATTATACTTATAGTTTCAATGGAAAATAACTTATTAGTGCTGAGGATACTTTGAATAGAAGTCCTAAAAGAGGTGGTGAAAAATTACATTTTTATTGTTTTTCTGAATCAAGATGAGATTGCCAGTAACGTGTCTAGTAGGTATAAAGTTTCAACTAGGAAATAATGAAATGAGACACCTCAGATTCAACATCAAACCTCTGATTTGCAAGAATCACTATTCAAACTGGTAGTCACAATGTTTTTTAGATAGTTCAGTGTAAGTTAAGGGAGTCCTGTCTAGTGGAAAAGGGAGGAGAGAGAAATTTTTCTGCTCCATCGCCTGCCGCAACCCCTCCAACAAAAACCACGCAAACACCCTTGTATATGAGGAAACTGCATTTATCCTTGAAAAAAAAATTCTACTGAAAATTTTCAACCAAACTCATATTTTGTCTTTTGAATATATTGGTTTTGCTACTTGTCAGTTTAGACAACCCATTTCCATATATATTGATAGTTTATGTCCCATGATTCAGTAACTGTTTACGAAGTAGTATGTAATAATCTTATTTTGCTATTCTGCTTGTTGGAAATGTGGGTGTAGTACTGAGAACACAACATAAGAAGTAACATATTAAAAGTTAGAAATTGCAATTGGCAGGTGGTAGGTTAGACTGCTGATAACTCTCTGAATTAATTATGTAGACCACAAATTCTGCTAACTAGAAGAAAATATTAGCTTTCAGAAGTTGGGGTTTTTTTAATATATTCTGGGCAGAGCTGATAGCAGTGCCTATAGTTAAGGTTGAGGAACAGTTTCCATTATAAGGCATATAGACTTTGCTAGATTTCATTATTTAAGCTGAAATGATCTATTACATAGCTGTTATGTCTAGTGACTACGTTAGTTCAGCAAAAGCAGTTTGTAAGAATATGACCAATAAAGGGAATTACTTTTTTAGTTTTATTTTTTGCATTTTGTAACCATTTCTCATTTGAAGTGAGAGTGTGACAATTGGGAGGAAGATATTTCTGGAGCTAAAAAGACAGATTTTATTTTCATAGTAAGGTTACATGAAGGTTTGACAGAGTTCTGAGCCTCTGAAGAACAAGCATTTGCAAGTGTCCAAAAGCACTTTTGAAAAGGTTGTCACTAGATTTCCTGAGTGGGCTCCAGCCATGTTTAACAGGGCTCAATATAAGTGCTAAGCCATTGTGCTGAAGCTGTGTAAGGGAGTTACAACAGTACAGTAATTGTTTGTCACTTATTTGACCACAAAGGAGGAAC
>WEKW01028034.1:1741-14408 GCA_013389905.1 Sula dactylatra
AGAGCACCATTTGCAGGAACTCTACACAAAATATTTGTTAAATATCAGCTCCGGTTATCCGGCAAGTACGCGCCAATACAGCAAACTTGAACAAAACAGCCCCTTCAAAACACTGAACCTTTTAGACACATTACAAATTATGCGCAGATATTCTCTGCATCCCATGAAGAGACAACCTAATTTGCTAACCAAAAAAAAAAATCATAACTCAGAAATCCTCAAAATGGATTTTAGCTGACGGACACAGCAGATTATTAGTATACATGTTAATTTTCCAGCTATTCAGAAACAAAGCTACCAGAAGGAGGAAAAGAAAGGACTGTACAGAAATAACTAGCAATTACTAGCTTATCGTTCAAAGGGTTCTTAGTGTTTATCTGTATTATGGCACTAAAACAAACAAAAACCCCACATAGTTTTCTATCACAGTTATTCTTCCTGCATCTATCCTTTTTAAGAAGTCATGCTGGAAATGGTAAGTTAAGTAAAAAATGCTTATGGTACTGCCTGCTGCTGGTTTTGTTTTTCTGAAAAACTCCAAGCAGAAGGTATTTACAATCTTGTCCTGCTTTCCACATATTTTGAATTAGTTCCATTATCTGACCAAAACAAGTGGGAGCAGTTTGCACTTTGAAATGCTCTTAAATGATAGTCTTTAGTCAGCTACAATTAAGGTTACACTTTCATTAACACTTTGTATTTTCAAGCTGCACTGTTTCTGGGACATTTCCTCTTTTTTTTTTTTTTGAAAACATGTCTTTTGGGCCCTTAAAACAGGAAGAAAGTACCTATCGTGAAAAATAAAGAAGTCTAAGCAATTATTGTATTGTATTCTTTCTTAGTCTGAAAACCCTTTTTTCTCAAGATGAAATTACTTACTTCCAAGCTGCCTCTTTTTATTGGATTCAGTACTAGTAGCTTCTTAAGTAGATTTTCACAGTCTGTGGACATATAGAATGGAATGCGGTACTTCCCCCTCAGTACTCGCTCCCTCAGTTCCTTTAAAATAAAGTTTTAAAAAGTGAACCTACTTATGACATAGAAGATTTAAAGAAAGTAAAGGCCAAGTTTTTATATCATAACTGTACCTTTAGATTCTGACCATCAAATGGCAACGAACCGCTTACTAGTGTGTACAAAATCACCCCAAGGCTCCACACGTCCACTTCAGGACCATCATATTTCTTTCCTTGGAAAAGTTCAGGAGCAGCATAAGGTGGGCTTCCACAAAACGTGTCCAGTTTATTACCGACTGTAAATTCGTTACTAAAACCAAAGTCTGCAATTTTAATGTTCATGTCTGCATCAAGTAGAAGGTTTTCTGCCTAAGAGAAAAATAAAAGAGGAAAAGGACAATGTATGTGTCAGAATAAGATCAATATATTACAGTACATCATTTATCAATAAATGCAAAAATGTTTCTTTTTCTACAATGGTTCACCATCTGTATCTTTCTTGAAGAACAAAAGAAACTAATCCCCCTGAATACATTACAAAGATTGAAAATTAACTAAGTTTACTCAGGAAAGTATCACTCTTAAAAGCAGCTAAACAGACTTGAAAGTCAGCTAGTGAATTAACTACAAAGGTTTTTCTGTTCTGGAAGAAATAACTTGGTTCAGCTTTAGACTGAAGTATCTAGACATCTCGGGATAGCAATTTCAGCTTTTGACAAGTTTATGCCAACGTCTGATGCCAAGGAGCATAAATCTAATTCCAGACATCATCTACCATTTTGGTGGGGTAAATGTTAGAAGGGATTTAAGACTTTAAAAGAAGATCTCTTCTGCTTACAAGATGAAACACTTCAAGCTACGTGCAGTATCTTACCATTCTGTACCAAAAAATTCTCTCCCCTTTATTATCAGTGTTTGCTTTAGCAATACCACCACCAAGGTGTTTAACACTCAAGTATTACACTATGTATAAAAAAAATGGATGTATTATACATCTAAGAATATGAATGCCTGTGCAGCAATCGTCATGTGAATGCAACGCATCACACATACGTGAATGCAAGTATTCAGGAACCTGGAGAGTCAGTAAACAGTATCTTATACTTAGTATCACAGGTAGGTCAGAAGATTAAAAGAGCGAGGTTAGAGAAATACTAATACATTACTGGCAAAAAAATAAAATGCATTTCTCAAAACATAAGGTTGGTGTGCAAGGAGCGCAGCAGAACTGGGCAATGTTTACGCATATAACAGGGCTCTGGCTCCTGATCTACATATCAGCAGCACAGGAGCAGCACTGAGCAGTGCAGGAATCCTCCTTTTTCAACAGGAGGACAGATGTTAGCCAGAACTAGATTCACTTAATTGCCAAACATCAGTCTTACAGCAAACACAGACATCTCTCATTGGATGCTGCTCCCAGAATTGAGCCCAGAAAATAAAACAAAAAAAAAGTCTTCATTTAGGATCAGAGAAGCAGCAATCAATTTGTTACTTGCTTTGATTAAACAGGATTGTTCGGGTTTGTTTTTCAGTTTTATTTTTAATAATTTCACTTGTACTCAATGAACAGGACACAATTAGCTACCAGTATATTAAGCCAATAGCTGCATAACAGAGTTTAGCCTGTATCAGGAGTAAAATATAGCCCATTTTTACAAACTAACTATCCTGGAAAATATTTTATTTTCCCAATTAGTGACCTGTAATCTCAGCTGGTTCCAGCTGATGTGCCTACAGACTGACTCGCAGAGATATTTTCCAGATCTGACAGCCTTCTACATTACCGCACAAAGACTTCATTTTCCCTGTGGTGAAAACATTACTGTCAGTGCAGCTGCTCTGCAATTACAATAGTCCTCCTAGTTCAACAGTACTCTGCTACCCAAGTACCCCATTCTTTTAGGTTCCTTACTTCAAACAAAAACACCAAAAAAACCCCATTTCTAATACGCCAAATAGAAAGACTGTGCTTTTGCTGGTTACATGTTCAGAGCAAAAAGTACTAACAGTCACTGAAAAGGTAAGATAAGTTTTGTGCATCACAGGATGAGCAAAGTTGGAATTGGTTATAGCCCTTTCTATGCAAGCTGTTTATAATCACAGAAAATCAAAAGGAGACAGTTTAAGTACTCAGGGGCCTTGCACTCCCTCCTCTTCTGCCAGAACAGCCTGGACAAACCTGCATGTTTTCTTACACGTCTTCCTAGTTTCATCTGAAGTAACTTATATTTGATGGAGTTTACCCTTTCTGTTACTAAAGCCACAAAGTTTTATCAAAAATCTCCAAAGTGGTGCTAGACCTGTGCCTTGCAGTGCTAACAACGTCCATTGGCCAGCACGTTGGTACCACAGAGAAAGTCAACAGAAGCAGATGTGAATGCAGACACAACTTTAAAGTTGCTTCTTTCTTCTCTGCAGCTCTGTGAGAAGAGTTTTAAGTGAGACAGAGATGACACGTAACATTTGGAAAGGAGAGATGAAGGTAGAACACCTCCTCAAAGTCATACGTTCAGCCCTTTTTTCTTTGGGGAATGTATTTTTCATTGGCTAGGCTGAGTGGCTCTCAATCACACTTAACACTGAACTCCTCACACGAGTCTAGCGTAACTTCATCCAAGAGGAGGCGGAGAGAGAAAAACAACCAAATTATTTTGGAGCCTGCCTGTCTTGCAGATAGGAAGTAGATCAGCAGCAGAGTACTTGTGACAGATGGTGAAAGGGATTGCACGCAAATGCTGCAAAGCAGTTTTGGATAGTCTGAGCAATGCAGTGAGCTGTATGTGTGCTACAGAACTAAGAAATGAATGAGGGGTGGAGGCTGTAATGGGCTCTGGGAGAAAGTGCGAGATGCAGGATGCTAAATAACTGCAGGGGTTAATGCAGTAAGACTCAATAATATAGCTGTGTTAAGCAAGCCAGTGACAGATAAGCACAAGGAGATGGCTTGCTTCCTACTCCCAGCCAAGTTTAGGGCTGAGACAACCAGTGAAAGCAGCTTGTCCAGCCAAGCCAACAGGTCCCTAAGTGCAGCCTTCTGGAAAGCTCAACAGTGGATGCAGTAAGCTCCAGGGAGCTTGACAAAACATTCACAGGCTCCAAACCACCACACACGATGGGGAGAAATTTTTTTAATCAAGATTTTGGTGAGATCTAGCCCTTTCCTTCCCTTGTATTCTGACATCAGAGTGCTGGCCAGGCCCCTCCATGATCAGATGACGATGGTCCTGGGGCAGGGAGGACTCAGCAGAAAAGGATGTATTATCCAGCACCATATGCACACGCAGGAGCTGGCAGATGGACAGGTATTAGGGAACAGATTTGTAAGGATGAGGTTGACAGCATGCTGCAATGTATTATAAGAAAGTTAAGACAAAAGATACTGGTGAAAAAAACACCTTAGGAATTATTCAACCTCAGCTTTTCACAAATATTTAGATACATTAGTGAAAAACAACCTACGCCAGTGTTTTCTTTGTAAATGTACAAAGATATCAAAGCAAGAGCACAAGCCAAATGTTAAGCGGGTGAAGATCCTGTGTCCAAGTCGCATGATATCTAAACTTGGAATGAAGACAACTTCAGACAGAAGGCTTAGAGTGTACCTGAAATTGCTGAACTCTTTAACATGGTCTGGTATGTTTATACAGATAAATTACTAGAAAGCATCAAAAAAAAAAGTTCAACTAATTTCTGTTTACCTTTGATTTATTTTTCTGCTTGAATTAAACACTAGAGTATAAACCACAAGTTAAATGGATTAAAAACCTCACATATTTCTTATGAATCACTAAGAAAAGACCATTTTATATATCTTGTAATATATTTTAACTGAAAATATTTCAATTAAGTAGTGCTGAGTGGTATCATTGAACTTCTGCAGCTTCAGTGTGTAGATATCTGCATGCCAGCAGGTATAGTTCTTTGGAGAGCATGTCTTTTTCTTCAAGCCAAAACTGGAATGAAAGTAACACATGTTCTCTTCTTGTCTCTCTCCTGTTCCAACAGGCAAGCTACATTATTTTTGTGTATCAGAAAAGTGAGAAGAAAATAAAAGTGATAGTTCCCTCATTCACATTTGAGGCATTCAAAAACAGTGGCAAGAAAAAGTATATAGCATGAAATTAAACCTATGCTGTCAGCCAGCAAAATGAAAAACAAGTAATAGCCTACCTTAAGATCACGATGAACTATGCATTTCTGATGACAGTACTGCACAGCAGATACAATCTGAAACACCAAGATCATCAGTGAAATATTTTATTTCAGTCTCAGTCTAAGTTTTCATATATAATCTAGTAGTTTGGCTCCTGATATGATTCAGTAAAACAAAAGAAACCAATAAATAAAGCTTTCATTTTAGAAAATATTCAGGTAAGTTTTGTTAAAGCCTAAATACTAAAACTAAAGAGTCCCTAAAAGCAGCTCATCTTCTTACTAAAAAAGGTTTAATATATACTCCTCAAGGTAATAGGAGAAACATCTGTTTTAAATGCAGATCACCCAACAGCAGTAACTATAAAAGGAAATTATTCCACCCCCCAACCCAATAGGCTGGATGTACCATCTCAGATTTTATCTTCTGAAGTATTTGCAGCATATCTCTGTAATTCATCCCTAACAGAATTCAACATTTTCATATACATCTTTTACATATGTATAACAAAAACCAAGTCTGAAACAGCAAGTTAAAAGCATTTTCTTTACATGTTAATGATATACCTTAATTCTGAAAAATACCAGATTTTGTTTATTTATCTAATTAAAGCTTTTCACAAAATAATCACTAAAAACAGGGTAAGAAAAAGATTAAGACAAGAAAGTTGGTAATAAGAACATAAAAACCTGTTAGAGAATACCCTTCATACAAAAAATTGTGACATTACATGACACAGCAATACATGTCACCATATCAACATCTTCTGATAGAACATCTGTTAAATTCTAAAATATTCAGAGAAGGATTAAAATCTCAAGTGAGTCACAATAAAAAATGTGGCTCTTAGGAACATCCACTAAAAAAGAATGTAAAACAGTCTTACTATTTTTAGACAGTACGTAGGAAGCAGATATTTTTCTCTTCAGGGATTTTTTCCACTCCAGCTTTAATAAACATTATCACACCGATGAATATTTTTTTTAAAGTAAAAGAAATATGCTCACACTCATGTCTATCTGAAAACACCATAAATAGAAACAAAAGAAAGAATGAATGTTAATTTCATACCTGCCTGAATTTTGCACGAGCCTCTTTCTCTTTCATTCTTCCATGTGCAACTAGGTAGTCAAACACTTCTCCTGAGCATGACAAGGACAAAACATCAGTCCTATTGCCCAGGTTTTATTTTTGACTGTCATGCACAATCAAATCATGCTTGAAAACACCCCCCACCCCCCCTTCTTGAAGGGAAAGGAAACAGAAGCAGCCAGGAAAAATTCCTTTTTACTGTTTGCGTTGAATTTAATTTTTCAGACATGTAATAGTCAAGAAATATAAAATTGGAACCCTTCATATTAAGACTTCTCCAATTTTTAAAATAAATTTACTTAAAAAACCACTGAAACAAAAAAAATTGACTTTAATCAAGGAAAACACTCACATTGTATATAGGACACACTGGGAAACAGGCAACTTCTTACGTACCAGATTTGTTTTGCATTATCTCTAGTGCCTTCGCTTAACAGTATCTGTATTAATTGTCTTTCCCTTCTTATTCTCCTTCTAATAGAGCTGCTCAAATGCCTTTCAAAGCCTCGTCTTTGCACTGTCTGATGAGCAGCCTTCCCTAGCTGTTCACTAGCCAGATTCCCTTCCCACCTGCAAACATTTCCCATTCACACGCTAAGCAGCTTCTCAAGAAGGCACCCACTACCCCTCATGCTCTTTATGATCCAGTTGGTCCCCTTTCCCATGGCTCCTTATATACAGTAACTATCCTGAAGCACAAACCTAATAGGTTACTTTACAGAATGTGATGCAAGCAAGAATATCTGCCCTGGGAGGTCTGCTAGGACTGTTGCAAAGGCCGGATTGGATTAACCTATTAACCATAAAATCCTTAAATTGTTCATAGGCATGCAACTGGCATGGCTTCCCATATTTCAGTTTATCCTTAAAGCAGAAATAAGAATCCACTTACCCCCACTGGCATATTCCATTACCAAATACAACGTCTTTTCAGTTTCAATAACTTCAAATAATTTTACTGCAAGAAAAATGAATGAGAGAGAGATTGCAGCAGAAGCAAAAGCACAGCACAAAAAAAAAATTATACTCATGAAGTGAGTATAATATATGGCCACTGATAACACTAAACCATACAAAAACTTTATATCCTTTAGGTTAGCATTCTTTTGAGGGGGAAAAAAGCAAAATTAATTTCTTAATCATGTTTGATAATAAAGCATATTAATTCACAATTTTCTCAGAAGTTTATGCACACTGTACAAACAAGTTCATGCTGAAATTAGTGTTTAATTTGACGCAGACATCTTTAAGATCATACAAACCTTCCCTGTTTTGCTAGTAAACTGCTCCCAGTTAGAAATCTGAGATTCTGACCAACTAAAAACTGAGAGGACACCAGAAATGTTAAGTCTGGAAGACTTTCCTCAGATTGTAATAGTAACCATTCATTTAAAACAAACACACCCCCACTGCCATGCCCAAGAAAACAAAAAACAGCAGAAGGTAAGAATGCTGGAAAAGCAACAAACAATTCAAGGGATGAGAAGGGAGCGCCTAGCATGTAATAACTTGTACGCCTCGTCCATACCTTGTATGCAACAAGCCCTCTGGCCGATTCAGGACCATAAACTGTCTCTGGAACAAGACTGTCCAGCCCTCCTCAGCCAGAAGAATTGTCATCACAAAGTAGGGCCCTGAAGCTGTGGGGTAGGTGAAAGAACTAAAGCAGAAAGGGAAAATTACATACTTTGTAATTCTAATTTTCTGGAAATATCAGTCGACAGGAGTCTTTCCTAGACTGAACTAACAGAGTTTTGCTACCTTCACCTAGGAAACTCATGCTTTTTGGCCTCAAGAGTAATTTCAATGGACAGAGGGGAGTTGGGGCCCACAACAGACCAGAGCGCTCAGCATCTCCTACTTTGTGTTGAGGCTTTCCTGAGGAGATAAACTGCTCAGTCCAGAGCAAAATTCTTGTTTCAAGCAGAGTCAATAAAGGAGGTTTGACAATGATGCATTTACTGAATGCTCATTGTCATATTGTCTCTAAAAAGTTTAACAAAAGCAGAGCTGTAAAGTAGATTCAAATAAAGCCAAAGAGTAAAATGTAAACAGTAAAGTAAAAAAAAAGTTTGCAGAAATGCAGGGCTCCTACCAATATTGGGATGATTCAGTATCTTCATTATTCGTACTTCTCGAAACAACTGTCAAGGAAGCAAGACAATTTTCTTAAAGTGTGCTTATTAGGGAAAAGTTATTCAAGACATGCAATTTTAGATGGCAAAAAGGAGCAGCATAAGCCACAGAAAATAGCATTAGCATAAAAAACAGATAAATACAGTGCAGTGGATGCCAGAAAATGTAATCTACATCTTATACATTATATAACAATAACCACTACCAACTACATATCAAAACCAGACTATTTTTTAAGCTTTATACAAACAGACACAGGTTAGTTTTATAGCCCTTTCTGGAGTTTCACATTGACCAAACCCAAAAGATTATTCACACAAGTTTTTTTTAATCACTTTGCTCTGATTCCTTTGGTGACTGGCAAGCTCAGCTAACTACCCTGAATACATATAGAACTGTGGGCGCAAACACAAGCTGTAGTACTACAAAAAAGTTGAAACACAAATGTTGAAGTGGAATTAGACACCAGGAATCCTGATGTCCCCCAGTCTTGCCGTCCCACAGAGGTGAAGTGGGGCAAGTTCACTTTTCTCACAACTACCAAATCTTACACTGGGTCACAAACAGCAACGTCCCCTCTCTCCCCCACAAGGCCTGAAGGTTTATGATTGATGAAAGTCTGGTTTGTGATCCTGAGTCACATAACTAAAAACAACAGGACAAACTTATAGCCCTACATGTATACACTTAAGACAACGGTGGTTTTACTTTTAATTTCTTTTAAACCAGAAACACAAGGTCTTCACTCTCAAATTTCTAGCATTCATGGGCTTATTGACTAAGTCAGAGGTGAAGCAAGATTAACCTAGGGGCTCAAAGGGAAGAAGGCAAACAAAAGGAATCCAAAACAAGTACATAGTTCTGTTACTCTATACTTGAGGCTGTCAATACCGATAAGTTTGCCCTGTTTTATTTCAAGTGAACAGCATATCTCTACTGTCAGATCTATTTACTGTGCTGCATGGTCTTTAGTCCCATATTGGGCTGAAGTAGGATGCTGAAATGACGGAAGAAAAGCTCACTGGCTTCAGCATAATGCTTAGCCATTTTGGAAACGTCTTAGCGCTACAGTCCTTATAGAGAAACTTGGCTCAGCGCAGAAGTGCATTGTTGCTGTTTTGCTTGTCTGATGTCTCAGAGGACATCTCTCCCTCCATTTTCAAAATTAGTCCCATTTGTTCAGATGCTACCTTTGCAAAAGGGTACAATGATGCAAGCCAGATACCGAACACCTCCTCAAAGAGTAGCACTTGAGTTTCTATTTTATGATGGCTGAGGTCACAAGCTAAGAGAAATTAAAATTCTGTTGCTGAGACACCTCTGATGTTTTTTCACTCCATTTGTGCAACCCAGTCATAACATTTCTAAAATTCTGCATTTATTCTACAAGTTAAGGCTATAGAGCAACATCTTTTTGAAATTCAGCTTTTGATCAAGTAATAGTATTGCAGTTCTATATTTACATTACCTAAGTATTTTGAGCTAGTTACTATCCACTTGCTTTATAATTGCCATTAAAACCATTTCAGAAGGAAGTAAAGACCATAAAAGCATTTATCTGAGAAAACATGAACAGTATGATGCAGTTTGCTTGAGTTCAAAATGTAACACATGGGTATGTAATACTACGTACTAGAATTAACTTTAGCAAATATTCTTGTTTCCTCATAAAGCCAGTTACTCCCATGGAAAAAACCATCGTACGGGGCTGTTCTTTGTGCATTTTTTGTTTTTCTGAGTATTTATATTTGTTGCACAAGAAGAAGCTTCTCAATTAAATCAGTATCAGTTAGTCAGGAGCTAACAAATCTAAACCAATATATGGTACACCTTCATATGAATTTCTAATCAGGTATGTGGAAAACTGCAATTCCTACCAGAAGACTGGAAAGATATTTCAAAACTTAACAGTATTAATGCTGATATAAAAGTTACAGCCATGAATGCATGTCTTCATAGCAGGGTTAAAATGTTAATACTTCTGTAAATAAAGTAATTTCCGATCTAGAAAAAAAAAAAGGATCATTAAGAAACATGATTTTTTTACGTAAAGTGTATAGTAATTGGGGGGAAAAAAAAAAAAGATGTGCATTATTCTATTCAATATTCTCACAGGATTTAGAAGTTCACTAATTGGTTTAAGATTAAAATTGATTTCACAGCGACATGAAATTTTGTTCCACATAATATGTAATTTTTTCTTCCATAAAGGGAAAAGCCTATCAGGAAATGGATGTAAAAGTCTATTTTCCTCCAGACAGAACATTACTGACCTCTAGCCTGATGCAGATACTTTGTTATATGAAAGAAACATTTACTTGCTCTGGTTCTGACTAGAAGTCATCACCAAGACCCAAAATATGGGCTCAGGTTTATTCCATACAAACGTCAATAAAATTTTTCACAACAACTTGTATTATATATCCTGTTGAATAGACATTTTTCAGAAAACTTCAGCATATATTCTCATACAAAAGCAGGTACGCAGTCTTGGTAGTCACCACAAGTATCTCAAGAGGAAGTAGTTAGTCTCAACCTTTTGAAAGAAAGCAGCTATTCGAAGGCAAATTCTAAATGAACTCAAAGTCACAAGGTGAATTTCCTTGCTGGTTAGGGGCTCTGAGGTGCTTGTCTTGTTTGTTTGGGGATTTTGACTCAAAAGACACTTTTAATGTTGGTTGAAATGCATTTGCATGCTTAGAGCAAGAACTGGACAAGACTGAAGCAGCCAAAGCTATCTTAGGTGATGCTCATCCATACGAATCATGTCAAGCATAAGCTGAATGGAAACTGACTATTTTATTTTAGAGCGTCAGTCTCCCTACAAACATGTGGGAGCAGGGAAAGAGAGAAATCAGCAGAGTAAGAATTTAAAAAATAGTTGAAATCTTTGAATCTACCAGCAGGTACCTGCTGACTAAATGGCTTGCTCTGAGAAAGACTGAAAAACCCTAAGCAATTGTACTCCCTACAAAACTCCTCTCCCAACTGCCTTCCCACTACTGAAACTACAGCGCCCAAGGTTGCCTTCTTCATGGGGAGATCCACATTCCCCTGAGAGCCCGTGTTTTGCAGTTGTTATTGGCTTCTGACAGGTTTCCAGCAGTTGTTTACCTGGAAACTGACATTTTCAGACCTTTTTCTGAAGTAACTCAGGTATAGGCATCTTACAAATTAGGCAGATGTAACTTACATATTCCATAACGCTGCTACGTAACTAAGTCAAGCAGCTTTGCTAAAGCTGCTTGGCATGACAGGTACCTTCCAACCCAGGAAGACTGGAAGAAAGAAATTGCGTGAGAGGCTGAAAGAACTGAAATAATGGAACAGCACTGTGTAGAGACCACAAAACACAGCCACACTACACCTTGTGTAGTTCCTGGCCCATACGGTCCAAGGGAATGTGTACAGGTCTCTCAAATGCAGAGTAGGGAGAAAGAGCAGGGAACCTTATTTCAGTAGAGATGTTCAAAACAGCAGAGGGGGAGTGGGATGGAAGTTGGCCAAATGAACTGTTCTCTGGAGTCCGGGTGTATATTCAGGATTTTATTTGGTCCAGTGTAAATGCATGCTTATACAAATTAAGAAAATGCCATCATTCACTCCAGTTTTCTCTCTCAAGAGAGGAACGATCTCTGAACAATGGGTAACACTTGACTAAAAAGAGCATTAACAGTATTCAAGTATCAGGGCACATTATTTTACATTGCAACTCTGCATTCCATGTAACACTGCTTTGGAACAAACACCCTCCCGTCCCCCACCTTCCCCTTGCAGAAGTTTGCTGGTCATTACCACTACTTATGTCAATGTATTTATAAACAATAGCCACTACACCCCTCAACAACATCCAGGATACCTCTTTATGCAAAGGAAGGGATGTATTAAAGCAACAAGACCGTAATTATTTCTTACAAAACCAAGTTTGTTAATTTTATGGAAGCTTGGACACAACAGAGATTAGCTCTCCTTTTGCGACAAGGCGAGCTGCAGGATTATATAATGATCTGTTTTGCTGATAAAAAAATAGCGCCTGCAGAATTCATGCACACCTCTATTTTCTTGAGCAGCAGTGTACTGCTCTCTCAGAAGGTGTTAAGTGCTCCCTGACTTCTCTCCTCCCACCCCACTGCTCTTCATCCTCAACAAAGTGCTACCATTCAAAAAAAACCTCCTGAACAAGCATCTCCTTGTTGCAAACAGGTTGTAGCCTCAATAGCTTCACTTACAGTAGAGGACAGCCAGCACCATACTCAATTCATAGAACTTGTACACCTATGGAAAAGGCACAGGGCTTGAAAATTTGACTCCCGCTTTTCCAGTTTCA
>WEKW01028035.1:0-16749 GCA_013389905.1 Sula dactylatra
ATGTCCATCTGCCAGGATGTGACTCCTCAGCAAGGCTTGTTGGGATGGGGGTCTCCTTGTGGGTGTGTGTCAGCCAGGGCTGGGGCCTGCCCAGGCAGGTGAGGGATGAAGATGTGCCAGAATTCAGTGGGGGAGTGGTCTGAGGTATCAAAAACAGGGAGATCTGAGTGGCCCCAATCAGGCATCAGAAGTGCATCCCTGGCCGCAGTGGTGATGGTGAAAGCTCAGAGATGGATGAATGGGACAGGATTTGACCACAATCTCTACAAGAGGCACCTCCTGACACCCAGCTTACCAATGCACACTATATTGCCCTCAATGTAGATCCAGGTACCACTGCTTTTCCTCCCCAGCCATACATCTCTATTTAGAGATCCAGAATAATTCAGTGGCTGAGCTCCCCCTGCACATTTGACATGGGTGAAGGATGGCTGGAAACCATTGTTGCAGCTCAGAGTCACTTCTTCATTCTTTTTGTAATTCTCATGTACTGGTGCCATCTGGAGTCTTGGGTCCCACCAAACAGGCCTCTGGCATGTTTCTGTCAGAGGAAATATTGGGTGAGGAGTATTTTTGGGAGGTGACAAGAGGAGCCTTGGGACAGGTCTCTCCTCCCCGTGACTCTGACCACTCACCCTGACACACACAATAGACCCTCTATTCCCACTGTGTGCCCAGGCACTGTTCAGGGGCACAGGACTTATCATCACCCTTATCTCCAGGACTCCCAAGCTTTCCTGGGGTTCCACCCACCGAGGGGGTGCTTGAGACCCCATTCTCTTGGCCCCCCTCGTGCCCAGGTGAGCATTGCAGCAGTGACAGCCTTCCCCACCAGAGCTCACCCAACCCCCAGAGAAGCTTCCCAGGGAAAAAAGCAGTGCAAAGTGCCAAAGCCTCAAGGTGAACCCCTCCAGCTATTCCTACTCCTCCCAGCTTCACAGCTGCAGCTTTCCATGTGGAGGCAGGAGATGCTGGCCAGGAAGGGTTCCCGCCTTTGAACCCCTCCCCAGGAGCACAGACCCCCAGCAGCTGCCCCCAGCAAGGTGCTGAGACAAAAAGTGCCCCAGCACTGCCAGGACAGGGGGGAAAGCCAAGGCATGCAGGTCCCCAGTTCCTGGCCTGTCACCAGGTGGGGCTGAAGCACGAGCATGTCACGGAGGGTCAGACACCAGCTCAGGGCCCCGGGGTCAGCGTGATGCGGGGCTGTGTTTACCCTTGCAGGTGGCAGTTGCGTCCCACAAGGTCTGGGTCCCACTGGAAATGCATCTGATGTGGGGGACTGACGGCACAGACTCGCCCGCACAGCTCAGCTGCACCAAATCGTTCAAGGCATAGCTGCTCTGGTTCGGGGTAAACCACAGCTTGGGGTCCCAGTCGGAGGGAGCTTTACATCTTCCTGTGTGCAAAGGCCATAAGGGAGAGCCCTGAGGATCACTGGGCTCCGGCAGCATCCTCAGGGGTGAGGGGGTCCTGTCCAGAGGCGTGCTGGGCCCCCTCACTTCAGAGATGAGCACCTCCCAGGATGAGGCCCCAGACCCCCGGCACCTTAACCCTCCTTGCACCCTCAGGTGCAGTGCAGGAGGGTTACCCGCAGGCCCTCCTGCCCACCCACATGCTATAGCAGGATCCCAGCCAGAGGGATCCAGCAGCCCAGTGGATGCTGCTCTGTCCTGCGCCCTCTCCCCCAAAGACAGGGGTTGTGAGAGTGCACCAGACCCAGTCGGCCTCTGCTGCTATTGCACACACCCCTGACTTGCCCCCATGAGGCAGCTGCCAGCACCAACAGCCTGCACTCAGACCTCTACAACTACGTTCACAGCACTGGCCACAAAGCTCACACCCCACTCCATGCACCCAGCCTTCTCTCTGCACTTCACCTGAAATGAGCCTGCCTTTTCCAGCCCTGGCAGATGTGTCACCCAGACTTGCTCAACCAGTGCAAACTCAGTCCGTGAGGAGAAATCAGGGTAGGAAGTGGCCTCCCCTAATTTAGGTTGAAACACCTCTCTTTAGCTACACACAACTCTACAACTGCCCACTTCCTGCTAGGCAGCAGACTCATGGGGCTGCACTCCCTTACCCTGGAACAGGGGCATCACCACACTTCCCGTATCTGGTAGCAGGTTTTCACGTCATCATCGCAACCCTGCACCCTGGCCATCCACCGCAAAGGACAGTGGCCACCACACCCATCCTTTGAGACAACATGTGTTGTCTTGATAGGAAACTTCTTCCCCCACGGCTGGATCCTTCCCAGCACCCTCAGATCACACACTTCACTGCAGCAGCCAAAAGCCTTGACAGACCTGAAACTCTTGACTCAGTCTGAGCCTAGTTAGGCATCACTGGCACGCACCATCCCCCCTTCCCATCATTAAACCCCCCTGAAGCAGCACACACACCCTCACACCTCTGCCCCAGGGTGACATCCAGGATCCTTCCCACCCCAGCAGAGTCTGGGCTACCTGCCCACCACCAAGCATTTGACCAGGGCCACCAGCCAGTGGGGAGGAAATCCCTTTGCTGTGGAAAAATGAATGACGCTTCAAAGAGCAGATTTCCACCTGTGGGGAGGAAGATTTTTTTCTATTGGTACTCATCAGGAGACAGGTCCTGAAGGCTGGCTGTCCCTGAGATGCTCTACAATCTGAAAGGCTGGGCAGAAACACCCTTACACAGAAGGAGGATGGGGGATGCGATAAAAGCACAGCCTGGCTCAGTCGGAGGGCTGACAATGACCTGCAATGAAATAGGAAACAGTGACAAACAGGTTACACTCCTAAGGGAGTAGAAATCAACAAGAAGAGACGGTGAGGAAACAGCTGGCAAGGCCAAGGCACAAGGTGGGACATAACAAGTGGGAACAATGGGAGCACGAGGCTGTCTCGTGCAGACCTCAGTGAGGAGAGGAAGGTTAGCAAAATTGGGCCAAAGGCACTGTCAGCAAGTAATGCAAGCCTTTCTTGTCTACATCTGGTCTAGAAAATGCATGTAGGTCATTCAGACATTGATGTCTATCTCTGAACAGCAAGGACACAAGACACAAAGAGAAAGTAAAAAAAAGCACCCATGAAGTCAATGACATGAAAGAACATGATTTCTTGATGACACTTGAAGAGCACCAACTGCAGCAAAAGCCCTTGCGGGGGCTTGGCTTGGCAACAGGGCTTTCCTCTCGGTGCAGGTGGAGGCAAGCCCTGCCCCTGCCTACAGCTCTGCTGGGCTACCTGTAATCCAGACTCCAAGGGCCTCCTTTGGTGCTGCAGGTGCCAGTGGCACAGTAGAGGATAATGGTCAGAACCTCATTTTAGTGCCCCATACATCTTCTACAGACACGGACCCAAGAAATCCCCCCCAGCCACTCAGAGCCAATGCCTCTGCTAAGCCCATCTCAGCCTCCTCCAGCTTGAACTCCTCAGGCCAAGGAGGGGAGAGCCATGACTATCAACAGGGCTTCTCAGGCATGGCCTGTCAGGAATGGGAGAAAGAGGCAGGAGCTGCTGCTGAGTCAAGGGGAATGGGCTCCATCCTGCCCTGGGTAGCTGAGGGCTGCCCACTGCTGCAAGGGCAGGATCCCTCCAGACACCAGTGATAGGTGACATGACTCATGACCCATCTGATGACTTGACAAGCCACTTCTGCTCCCATTTCCCTGCAGAGAGAATGACTCACACCTCAGGCCCCCTAGCCCCTGGTGCAAAGAGCAGCCGCTCCTGCTGTATCCCATGGGGACCTCAAGAGGTACCGGCAGCCCCAGGGCACAGCAACACAGTCTCCGTAAGGAAGCCAACATTCTCCATAGGAAGAGGCCAGCAGAGACCCAGGAGGTGCCCCTAACCCTTCTGGCATGGAAAAAGACCAGAACAACGCTGTTAAAGAACAATCCCACCAAACTACAGCTCCCCCAACCACGGGGACTACAGGAAAGAGCAGGCGCCCCAGCTAACACAGGAATTAATCTCACAGCTCCCCATTTCTTAGCTGAATACCACCACCACTTTCTCCTGTGATAGGGATGCTGCCCAGATTGCCCCAGGAAAGCCACCACTGCTCTGATTGCCCTGGATTCATCTGCCCACCGTGCAAAAAGAACCAGCCACCTCCTGCTGCCAGGGGCACTGCCCACTCCCCAGAGGGACATTGCAGCTCCTGCACTCGTGGAGGCTTTCCCAGCACACCAAAGCTTGCTGCCCTCCACCCCCAAATAGATCTTCACCCCAACACAACCCACAGATGCCCAAGTGTCTCAAGACTGTTGCAGACACCAGATTCAGCCCTCCCCGACCCAGCCACTGTGGGCTGCATGAGGTAAAGCTGTGTAGCAAATATGCAGGTAGAGGAGCAGCAAAACATTTTGTGCAAGAGAGGGAGGTGCAACCTGCCCTTACCTGCTTCCTTGGCTCCCCGCTGAGTTTTGGGACCAGGGTCCTTCTGTCCCCATGCAAGCAGCAGAGGGGCAAGGACCAGAAGAAAGGCCAGAGCCAGCCCTCGCAGGGCCATGCTGGCACAAAGTACCTAGGCAGGACTCAAGTCTGAGCCACTGGGGAAAGGTATCTGTGTAATCCAGCACCAGAGAGGTGCAGACACAGAAATGAAACAGCCACATAGGGAAATCACATGTGGCGCAAAAAGCTTCCTCTTTAGAAAGAGAGCATCCCACCAGCCACAGGGCTGTTCCTCACCCACCTGCCCACAAGCAGCAGGTCCACGCTCAGTGGGGTCTCCTGGGTGCCTCAGTCCAGCCATTTTGCTGGCTACCTCGGACCCCCATAGCCCTGCTCCCACAAACACCTCCAAAACCTTCTCACATTTGCTTCACTCCTCTCTCCCTCCGGATCCAGTGGCAGACGTTGAGGAAAACATCCCTGGTTCACCTGCCCAAGCCCACCCCAGGGTGCTCTCATCATGCATCACTTTTGCCTTGAAATCTTTCTACTTTTTACCTTGAACTACCCCAGCTGCAACAATCTTGCTGTTGAACCACACCAATAGACCTTCCAGATGTGACAAGCTCCTGAACCAGCCAAATGTGGCTCAATTCCCTTCTCCTCTAAACCTTCCCTGACACCCTGCTCTGAGCTCCACTTCCTCAGTGCCTTCTAGGATGTGAAGCACCTCAACATGGACAGTGCATATTGTACTGGGAGTAAGAGAGTCTCCATGGAGCTGGATGGAGAAGACTTGTTCCTGTCTCAGGCAGGGTCTTTGGGTATGGGAGGGAATTCCCTGGGCACATCTCATTTTGGACCATAACCCCAAGGCTGGCTCACACACTCCCTCGGTTTCCTGTCCCTGAAGACACCACCACCAAGCTCTTCTCTGAGCCCTTTCCAGCTCAAACACTGTCGCATGGCCTCAAGCTTCCAGGAGTCCTGGCTCCCTGTGCTTTTGCAGCTTTCCTGGGTAGCTCCTCTTTCAAATGTGTGGTTTATATGGCCTCTTTCTCTCTGTTTCCTTGGACAGAGGAACATCATTGCTTTATGGTCCAGTGTTCTGAGAATGGGTGCTGTTACCCAGGGTGCTTTTCACCATCCAGCTGGGACCAGTTGGCCTAGAGCTCCATCGCAGACCCTTTCCCAGGAACCACCATCCTCAGCACCTCAGGACAGTGCTTGGTGTATCTATCTGCATTACCCTAATAGAGCAGCACCATGGAAGGGTTTCTGGAAGCTAGGTCTCTCCTAAGATCAATTCAGGAACATCAGTACATCAATCCAGCTGTCTCACATGCAGCTCTTGTGAGATTAATGGGATAATGACTTCTAGCAAGCTTGCAGCAAAAGGAGCAGCAGCACTAAGCCATGTCCTCCCTGTTTCCTTGGAGGTTCCCCGGACTTTGGGAACCAGGCTTTTTTTGTCCCTATGCAGCCAGCAAAGGTGCAAGCACCCAGAAGAATGGCCACAGCCAGCACTCACTGGCTAATGTCATCATAAAACCCCAGCATTAGATGTAGACACCCTTGTTGCCTCTCTTTGCCATATGAAAGAAACAAAAATAGGTAAAGAAAACGGCCAAGCCTCAAAAATGCACATGGTGCAAGAGGCTTCCTATTGCAGCTCATGTATTTCTATTCTTTCTCCCCCCCATCCTGAAATGCACTGGGGCCTAGCAACTTGTGTTTGGCCTCTTCCTCCTAAGAAATCTGTATTTTTTTTGTATTTGCTGTCTTGGTGTATAGCATGCACTAGAAAAATGCTGAAGAAATACTGAAAGCCAGTGCATGCCATCGTATGCCTAACTGTTACAAAGTCTAACATTAGAGCTGCTAGTTCAATTGACAATGCCATACTTCACTGGGAACCACACAGCAGAGTTCGAATGAGAGAAGGTGTCCAAGGGACTAAGTCACGCAGCAACTCATGAACCCAAACTCGGCATGGCACGATCAACGGACAGTGATGAGCTCCAGCTCCATGAGACCACTCACTGTGCTTCCAAGAGCACATCGCATGTGGGCTGCAGTCTAGCTATTGCAGCAGGATTACATCTCACAGAGCCATCTCAACACATCTCAAATGCTTTCCAGTACAGATTTCCTGCTATAGCATACAGTGGATATTTACATTTTTGCACATAATAAAGCCAGCCAGCCACATGCCTTCCTCTTAATGGGGCTGAGGCCCCAAGGCAGTTAATTTGATCTTTGTAAACACGATTGATGGGCTGTTTCCTGAAGGTCCAGTTCAATCATCAGTGAACTAACAGGGCTCAGACCTTTGGACCAAAGACAGAAAAACCCAAACCACCTGCAATTTACAGTCAGTTTTACTTCTAATAGGGAAGAACATTGAGGGCTCAAAACCATCCACAAAACCACAAGGAACGGAGAAGTAGCTGTGGCTTTTGAGGATCAGGCTTTGTAGAAAGCACTGCTAGCATATCCATCATATTCCCCTACAGTAAAGTCTGTTCCTGTGTCAGACCTCACAAATAACAGGAATATATTTGGGGCTTATCCCTGTCCCTACCCCATCCATACTTGTCCTTGAGGGAGCCCGGAGGTGGGGGGGCGTACCTATAAATCATCAGACACAGCCATGGTGATGGGGGTGGGCTGAGGCCAGGCTGGGATGTCATCACACAAGAGGTGGGTCAGGACTAGGGAGGGTAACCCAGTCAGATCCAGCCCCAGGATGGCCAGGCAGGGGTCTGCTCCCTGCACAGCACCAGCACGTGACCCTGTGTGATCTGGGGGGGGCTGGCTCCCCACATGCTGCTGCTTCCTCTCCAGGATGCAGAGTCTGCCTCAGTCAGGGCTGCAGCCTGTGCCGCCAGAGTCCAGAGGCTTTTCTGGCAGGGAGAGCTGGAAAATCCCCACAGGATCCCGGCTAAAGCCCAGCCCCAGGCCCTGCTGTGGGGTCTTCCTCACCCCTCCAGCAACCTTCCCAACCCCACCAGCCCTGAATCTTCTCCCATGGAGGGTTCTTGCAGTGCTGTCAGGGGGACAAAGGCCACTGCACCGTAACACTCCGAACTTAGGAAACCTCTAGACCATGCCCCAAGGTGACAATAAAACCTAGACGTCCTAGTCACCAACAGCTCGTCTCCTCCAGAGCTGGGGGGAGAACCCCAGTCCTATGGGCAGAAGGAGGGTAAGGGCAGCCCCAACAGTGCTGGGGTGCAGAGGCATCCCTCCAGAATAACAGCCTGGTCATGATGGGTTATCACAGTCTACCTTGGGCCAGGGAAAACGTCTGGGAGGTCTGAAGGGAGCTGTGCTGGCCTGGGAGGGGGGTGGCACTGGGTCATCTTTGCCAGTTGGCGACAGTAGCCAGGGCAGGGACTCCCTCTTGTGGCAGTGGCCACCCAAGGCTGCCACCTCTGCTCCCAAGGCAGCTTATGGAGCTGCCAGGTCTGCCTGTGGCCTGGCCTCCCCCAGGACAGGTGGGCTGAGATGTGACAGGGGACAGCCTGGCAGGGTGCAGGGGTGCCAGGAAGGCACTCCTGGGTGCTGGGCAGAGCTGTGGCAGGTGCTGGGGGATGGATAACCATCCCTCCTTTCCCTCTGCTCTGACTGCTACAGCAACCTCTTTTCTTTCTACAGAGCGAGCATCTCCCCTGAGCATCTCCCTGAGCATCCTTCTGAGTCCATCTGTTCATGCCCCCTTGCCATGCCCCTCTACCCTGAAGCATGGACCCAAGCCAATCAAGACTCTCTGCCCGGGAACTGCCGCCTTGATTCATATCCGTATGCAGTGCCAGCCAGCCCACAGCCCCCCACCCAGCCTGCCCAGGCCCGTCTGGCCTTGTGCTGCAGCCCACACCTACCCAAATACACCCCCACTCCCCTCCACTCTCAGGCTGCAACCCTCTCCCATCTGGCTGTGCACTTGCTGACCACCCAGAAAGATATTTTTAGCACACAAAATTGGACATAAGCAGTTTGCAGCCAGGAGCAGGGTGGAGTAAGGCTGGAGGGGTGTGGGGTACTCCATTTTGGTTTGAGGAAGATGTGCTCAGAAATGGGGTTTCCAGCTACGACCTCCAAGCAGTTCGACATCCGGTCCAGCCATTCCTGCCTCCATCCCCAGGGCCATCTTTAGCACATCCCACCCTGGTTCTTGGACAGGAAACCCAGCTAAGCCCAGGAGGTAGGAGTTGTAAGATTTGAAGCAGCACCTCAGGCCAGACTAGTTTCCCCCCAAACTCTGCTGCCGGAAGGTGCTGCTTTCAGGGCAGGCTTTCTGCACCCATACCAATACTTCTGGACCTGCTCTTTCTGCCACCGTGTTTCACACCCACGTCCCCTCATCTGCCCTCTCGCAGGGGTAGCATATTGTGCCTGTGGTGTCTCTCTCTGCCTGAGTGGAGCAGCTCTCTATCTCCTAGACAAACCCTTCATCCTGCACTTGCCTCATTGCGTAAGTCTCTCTGCATTGCTCCTGTTCAAATGCTCCACCCAACTCCATGCACTGGCCCCACACATCACAGCTCTCTTTCATAGGCAGATGATGGAGTGCATGTGTTTGGTGAAGTCATGAGTCTCTCCTTCCATACACAAGTCTTAAATAAAGGGCTTGGCATTTCCCCTTTTCAGTTCTCAGCCTGCACAGCAAATCCTGAGGAACCGCCTATGCCACCCAGGGTAGCTGGGAACAGAGAAGTGCCCAAAATATCCTGATCCAGGAAGGAACCAGATGAATATGGAAGAAAAAGCCAAGTAGCTGTTTCCCCAGTGAACTGGAGCCAGTGGCCTGGCAGAGAGGGGAAGGTGGCACAGCTGATTGTGTTAGCTGGTCTTCTGGGGGATGCACAGCCCCATCGTCATGCCTCTTGTTACACCAGTGATGCCTTGGAGACATCTGCTGCTTGGGGGACCTTGAGCTGGCAGAGCTCCCACCTGACCCATCCTAGGATGCCTGTCCATGTCCTGGCTATGTGGTTGCCATTAGCAGAGTGCTGTGCCTCCCCAAAGCAGCTTCCCTCACACATGGGGGACCAGAAAGCCGAGGTCTGGGCTGGGGCCCTGCTCACCCCTTTCCTAAGTGTGTGGCCCTGCAGAAGCCCCTGGGAGCCTGCTGGCTTCCCCCAGCCTTCAGCCTCTGACCAAGGCTTGTCATGGCGTGACTCGGTTCCCCACAAAGGGTGGGCAGGTGGAGGAAAAGGAGGGAGGAGGGCACTGCATCCTGATAAGTCAGTGAGAGTGGTGGGGATAGCATGGTGCCCAAAGCCCAGGGAGCAGCTGCCCTTTGTTGTATAAATACATGCATAAAGTCATGTGCATTTCTAGCCCAGGATCAAGCCAAGGGGAAGACCCTGAGCAGACATACAGCAGTGCCACAGCTGACCTGGGGGCAAAGGGAAGGTCCCATCTCAGATGACAACCTCCCATGGAGACCCCCCCTTAGCCTGGCCTGCTCCCCCTTGGCCAGCAGAAATCCTGTGGAGCCCAGGGCCACAAGACAAGCAGGCTGGGGAGGCAGGTTCACAGACAGGAGGCAGTGGGGAGGGAGAGTGGATGCTTAGTCCCATAAGAAAGGACTCGCCATGCATCGTGGTGTGACTTACATGCCAGGTGCTAGACTGGGGGTGACACACTTGGCTCACCCACAGCCTGCAGCACTGGGTCTCTCCTGACTGTAATTACCCCAGGAGACCAGTTTGTCCTGTGCTGGTGCAATCAGACACTGTAGAACAAGGGCTCAGCAGGGTGGGGTGACCAGCCACCCATGACACAGGTGGACAGAAATTAGGCCACGGTAATCAAAAGTATTAATGAGTTGTGGTGGCATGCAGGTGCTGCCTGGGAACTGGGCTCCAGCGTGCTGGGCACAGCAGGATCAAAGCCCTGCCCCATTCATCTCAGCTCTACCTTTCGCTGGAGCCGGCAGAGATCCCAGGTCAAGGCAGCACTAACACCACTTGTCCTGGCTCAAATATCATTTGCTTCTACAGCTGCTGGCCTGGGACAATCAACCTCACACGTGTGCCACTCACGTAGCTGAGTAGGACCCACACGCCTTCCTGATTTTTTACCCACCGTGGAGTACAAGGATGCTGGGTGTGGACAGCCCTGCTCCCTCACTCTGTTATGTTGTAGAGATGTCCCCACATAGAACAATATCACACCTCCTTTCCTTACCCCTGTCTTCATGGCAGACCCTGGCACACCTTGTCTGTGCCAGACCCATCCACATACACCAGGGTATGGGAAGGTTTTTCAGCCCAGGCCCCACGGAGCGTGCTGATGCACTTCTTTGGAGGTCAGGGTGCCTTGACTCATGCGACAGGGCAGGGAATGAGAAAGGCCGGCAGCACTGCTCACAGAGCTCGCTAAACCTAATGAGATTTCCAACAGCCAGGAGAAGCAATAAAGAGCTGAGATTGAATTGGCTGCAAGCGGCAGGATGACGGCAACTTCCATGCCGAAAACAGCGCAGCTGCCTTCCCTCTTCACACTGGGCCATGCTCCAGCCTGTGCTACCTCAGCCTGCCCTGCCAGGGCTGGGTCTGGACAGGGTTCGGGGACAAAGGAAAGGGCTGGAAAGTGCCCACAGCCACAGGGAGCTCCCAATCTTGCTGGTGCATAGAGAGCCAATGCTCTGCTTTCCAGCCCCTCTGACACCTGGACAGAGCATCACTGTCCACACAGAGCTGTGGTATTGGTGACCTCCAGGCAAAAGGCTCCCATGGACATCCACAGCTCAGCACCATCACCCTGCTGGTGATGGGGAAGGCTGCAGCCACAGGAGGACAGGCACACGGCTCAACTCTCCTCTCTGCCTGGAGGTGGCCGTGTCTGTTTCCTCCTGGGAATGGCCCTGGCCCATGACCTCCCTTGAACCTGTCCTATTTAGCACAGGCCAAAACTGTGTCAGGGAACCAACTGAGTGGTGTGGACGATTACAGGACCATGCTCAGGCTGAGGAGTTACTCAGAGAGGTGTAGCCTGAGTCACTGCTGGCTTGAGGGTGGGGAGCCCCTTGCAGCACCTACCTCTTGCTCGGGCATCTGGGAGAATAAGCAGGGGCTGCACAGTCTCTACTTGGAGGCAGGAAAGCGGAAGGGACTGGGACCATCTCTCTCACCCATGCTGCTGTGGCTGGGGTGGGATGCACCCTTCCTGAACAGAAGCTCAGAGCCCACAGGAGAATGGTTCTCCAGCCTGTTGCATTGCTTTCCTCCAGAAGGGTTTCCTTTTGTCAGCTCTAGGATGAGTAAGGAAGTCAGGGCAATGCTGAGGATGTTGATTTGTCAATGTAGGGTGTCTGCGGTGGACTGTGCATGAGGGTTTGTTCTGTAGGGTCTCTGGCAGGCACAGTGCTGAGCTATGCAAGCCCGCACCGGCCTTTCCCTCCACATTGCTGTGCTGCTTCTGAATTCCTCCCTGCAGCAACATCAAGTCATGCAGATCCCTGGATCTGGCAGCGATGAACCACAGGTGGAAGAGGCTTTTCCCCAAAGCCATAAGCCAAGATCCACTGAGCACTTTCAGCCCTGCTCCCTGCCTTGCTCTCCTGCAGCTGGTGCTGTGGGTCACAGGACTGTTCCCACCGGCTCAGCCAAGGCCAGTCCTGGATCTGCTCTGATATGGTCCCACTCGTCCCACCACTGCCGCCAGGCCAGGTTCTTGGCATCTCTGCTCCTAGCTTACATCTGGCAGAACCACAAGCACTTCAGGGACGCTGTGCTGTGGCTGGGGAGTATTACTAATAGCCTGGCAAGAGGCAGGAGATGGAACAAGGCTAGAACAGCCTCCTGGGATGAATATGGAGCTGCTGAGAACCCCATTTCCCAGGGCCGGGTCAGGAGGAAAAGGAGCAGCCCTGTTACCTGCTGGGCAGCCTTGGAGGATGGGAGCATGGCAGGTGCTGGGAGATAAGCTGTTCAGGCTGGTTCAGGAGCAGGGTGGGAGATGCTGGAGGTAGTAGCATTGCCCCTACCTGTTTGGCACGAGGTGACCAGCTCCTGGTGACCAGTGAGGCTCTCTCACTGCTGCAAGGATGTAGTTGTGCTCACATAGCTGCATGTCACATCACCATGGGTTACACGTGGTGAAGGCACACCCAGAGCTGCCTGTCCCTCCTTTTCAGAGGCGGTGGTTGTTTTTTGTTTTATCAAAGTTTTAAAATTCGCAGCCCATAGGGCTTCCAGCAGGTACGCACTCAGCTGGGCTCAGGCATTGGCTGCTCAGTCCCCTGCCACGCTGTTGTGCACCCTGGCAGGGGCACCGGGGCTTATCGGAGCAGAAGCAGCGCAGGAAGTTGAAATCACCACCCACCACTAGGAGACGGGGTGGGATGTGGACGCTGCCTCTACCGATGTCATGGTACCAGCATCCAGGCGTGAGAATCATCGACAGGAGATAACAGGAGGCAGTGAGCAAATGCTGCCAGGTGCTGTGCTGACTCTGCTTGTAGAAAATTAATGACCCAACAAATATTTGCAGCTCTCCTTCTGCAGACAGCCCCGCACTGGCCTTGCAGCTGGAGCACTGGGGAGGGAAGAGGGGGGCAGCAACATGCCTGCACAGTGGGGACCTTACCAGTCCCTGCTCTGTGGCTGCACAGTGGGGACCTTACCAGTCCCTTCTCGCAGCTGGATGTGGGCTCCTCCAGCTTGCAGCCATGGTGCTGGGTATGGAGCATGCACGGCCCTGCGATTGCCGAGCTCAGCAACACGCAGCATGCTGGGAAATGTAGTCCTTCTGCATCACCTACACTATATGCCGTTGGGCATAATCAGACTGCACATGAACCACTGAGGCTGGGACCTTCTCCCATGTACTCTGGGCTCCTTGCGCTGACCAGGCCTCCTTGCAGGTTGCAACAGACCCTGTGTGCCCCCCTCTCCTCTTTCCTATGGGGCAGAAGATGGGGATGTTTGTCAGGGACCAGCCCTCCCATAAGCAGGGAGCTGGGGAACATGCAGGACACGGGCAGGTGTGGAGATCTGCTGGGTGATGCACTGTAAAGTGGGAAAGAAGCAGAGGTTGTCAGGGGACAGAAGGAGAGAGGACACCTGGGACCAAGAGGCTGAACCCACATTCTGTGAGAAAGCACCAAAGGGAGACATTTGAGTCAGTCGAAGCTCCTTGTCCTGCTCACCTCTGGGTCTGCACAGCCCCTCCAGGCTGGAAAACCCTCCTGCAACAAAACCTTGTGCCTGCTCTGGCACAGCTTCACACACTCCACGCAGCCGTCCCTGGACTCCCTGCAGCAGCAGCCATTGATTTTCCTGAGTGTTTGCAGAGAAAAAGCCTTAGGTATGGATGGACTTTCGCACATGGGTGCAGAGGAAAGGATTGCTCCAGTTGTGGTTCTGGGTCCTGAGCAGGGCAAGCCTTCGGTCAGGGTGGGTTACTGTTGGCTGATCCCAACCAGAGCTGTGCTGCACAGACCCAGTGACACAGGTGCTGCTGTGGAATACAGGTGACGGTGCAGCGAGCACCAGGCTTTCTGCGTGGAAGCCCCCCTGCATCCCTCACTGCCCTGCACGCAGCCTGGCTACCCCACAGCCATGGTGTGTCCTGATCCTTGCAGGACACCCCCAGCCTCTGCACCTCTCCAGCACCAGCCTCCCTGGGCTGTTTGAAGGCTCTTGCCCCTGCTCTGCCTGGGTGAGAGTCCCCATCAGACAGAGGGAAGATACTTGTTAATCCCTGAGCCTTCTCCCTGTGAGAGGGGGAGGGTGCAGAGCCCAGGTGGAGAGGGCAAAGAGAACAAACCCCACTCCTCTCCCCCTTGCAGCTCCACAGAAGCAGAGCACTGCCAGCCAGATCTCCTTCCTGCTCTTCCTCACCAGGGCTTGAGGAGCTTGATTCAGGGTTTGCTGCAGGCTCAGCCCAGCCTGGCCTTGCACCCAGCTGCCCAGAGTGTACCTTTCTGCACTATGGGAGGGATTTGGAGCACTGGGGTCCTTTAGCCATGTCTCAGCTCAACACTGCTGTGCCAGGCAGGAATAGAGCGTGGTGGAAATAGCACAGTAGAGTTGCCAGAGCTGATAAGAGAAGGGACCGTAAATCCTGCAGTAGCAATTTCCACAGTCAGGGCCGTCTCCAGGGCTTTAATTTATCTGTTGCAACTTAATTGGATGTAAACCCAGTCACTTGTAAGCAGCAGGAGCTCTGAGCAGGCAGCAGTCCTGAGTTTCTCTCTGAGAGATGCCTTGCCAGGACTCCCCATCTCTGCTGTGGTCCCTTGACCCTTCAAGTGGTTCCTTGGTGCACTCAGGGGAAAGGGAGAGGCAATGTCTGCTCTCCTTCTGGCCCCAGCTGAGCTGGCTTTGCTCCTCTGAGCAACTCCCTACACTACTGAGGAGCTGGTCACTGGGCTGTGGGCACAGGAGGGTGCTCAGATTTCAGGTACCAGGGCTGAGCCCACAAAGGCAAGAAAGGCACCCACTGCCATCTGAGCAGCTGTAGCTGGCCATCGTGGTGGAAGGGCAGAGCCTGCAACCTCCCATCCCACACACAGCCGCTGGTCTCTCTTCTCCATGCTGTTGTGGTTTAATCCCAGACAGCAGCTCAGCACCACACAGCTGCTGGCTCACGCCCCCCCCCCCGCGCCCCCCGGGGGGTGGGGAAGAGAATCAGAAGAGTAAAAGTGAGAAGAGTCATGGGTTGAACAGTTTAATAACTGAAATAAAGTAAAGTAAAATAGTAGTAGTAGTAATACTGAAACCAGGACACATGCCTGCAGGCCACAGGAGGCCTGTGAATCTGCTCCTGTCATTCTGTCGGGCTGTTGTCAGCAGGACAGACGAGTGAGGCCCAGGAAGCCCGGGAATGTGGCCTGTTGCACAGCCTGGCTCCCCACAGCTGCAGCAGCCTCCCCAGCACACGCCACCCTGGCAGGCAGAGACACCAGACAGGAGCAGTACTGGTGAGGAAAGGGACAGCTCAGACCCTGTGAGATAGGGACTGGCAGAGCCCTGTCCCCAGCCTCTGCCTCCACACACGTAGGAAACTTGCCCTGCACATACCCACTCCATTCTAAGGTCCTGGAAGAGCAGAAATACCATGCATTTCTGAGGGCAGAGGGTGGGCATGGGGCTGATCCCACTATAAAGGAGTCAGAGGCTCAGGTCCCCTGCTCTAGCCCACAGGGTTATTCTCCCTTCTGGGACAAAGAAGAAAACCCAGGGCTCTCATGGTCCATGGTGTTTACACTGTGTTTGGTGGCACCTGGAGCCAAGCACTGGCCAAAAAATGCCACACCAGGAGACACTCCATGTGGCTGCTTTTCCCAGCAGGGAAAGCACCTAGAGTGGTGCAGGGCATGCGGAGCCAGCTGTATTGCACAGGGAAACAGCTGGAGCAAAGCAGCTGCAGGGTACCTGTGTCGGCCAGCCAGCACAGGAGGGTTGTGGCAGCACCCAGGCAGGCGGCTGCGGCAGGGCTGGGCCGGCACAGACAGGTGGATGCCAAGGAGAGCAACAGCGAAATGTGTGGGGTGGAGCAAGTGCAGATCCAGCTGCAAGGAGTCCTTGGGCAGGAAGGATGGGACAGATCAGCAGTGGAGGAGGAAAAAGGGCCTATGGGGAGCAAGAAGCAGGAGGAAACCAGGGAGAAGTGGGAGAGCGTAGGAAAGGAAGAAACATTAAAGGGTGCAAGAGGCACTGGGCATACTGTCACTGAGAGGCTACATTTCCCTGCTCCTCCAGAGGACAGACCCCACAGCCCTCAGGACACCGTCCAGGCAGGGATGGGTGCACAGGGAGAATCAGAGCCCCACATCCACAGCATCCATCCAGCCTGGTGATGGCTCTGAGGAGACACCTGAGCCTGTACCAATGGAGCCTATCCTGGCAGCAGCTGCTTGTACAGGGGGGATTGGACCCATGATCCTTGTATGGCATGGGGCTTGGATGTATGGGGAGATTGGATCTCCATGCCCTTGGTCCATACGCTCAGGGAATGGGTGGTATGAGGAGAGAGTCCCGCAGTTACAAGCAGCATCCAGGTGGGACCCAGGGGAGAAAGTCCGACGCCTACAAGGAGCGCCCAGGCACGGCCCGGGGTAGGGGCGGATCGGAGCGCCGTGTCCATGGGCTCCGTTCAAGCCGTGCTCCGGGAGCTCAGGTCCCCGTAGCCCATGCGGGCCCGTACAGAGATGCCAGCTCGGCACCCAGGGACCCTCCGGTGGCCGGTGCTGGTGCATGCGGACATCAGGGCGTGCTAGATCCCCCGCTGCCCACCGGTGTGTTGGGACAACGGGAGTCCGTCAGGTCGCGGCGGTGGGTCCCAAGGAGTTAAGAGGGCTGTCCCCGACGCGGCTCCGCCCCGCCGGTGCCAGCGCTCGGGGCGG
>WEKW01028050.1:0-11263 GCA_013389905.1 Sula dactylatra
CACAGTTCATACCTGTAACTCACAAGGTAATTAACTGTTGAAAAGAAGGCTGTAAAAGAGGCAAGTACTAATTTTTAAGTGATGTTTAAGTAATCTTTGTGCAAAGCTGTAAGCAGAGTATAGTGAGCATAAGAGTAGGGCTAAGCGTGACCCCCTGAACCAGGACTGAGACTGTTAGTCTCACTTCTTTCCCAAAACTGTTTCATGTATACAGCTACTCTAGTTATTTTAAATGCATACATTTCTAGTTACAGTCTTCCAAGTATGTGCTTTTTTTGCACTCAGTCATTAACATCATCGCATTTGTGCAGCCTGTGTCTTTATTCAGCATGGTAACTTAAACAGTATTGGTTTATGGTTAAACATTCTTTGAAAACCCTGCACTCCAGAAGATTCCCAGGCTTTCAAGGAATTGTATTTCCAGTTTCATCTCAAGTCCTACCCTGAGACTTTTTTTTTTCACCACAGCTGAACTTGTCTTCTTTTTTTTCAACTGCCACAACCCCTCCCTGTCCCCAGCATTAATATTCTTGGTTGATGTGGGGAAATATGGACATAGTCTTACTCCACATTGCAGCTAAAACTTAAACTGTGACCTTCCAGGGCAAGGGGGAAATCCTGCTGTATTTGTAACTATGAATCTGTCACTAGGCATTGTAGCTGGGCTCTGAAGAGATTTCCCTGTGTGTATTTTCCCTCATGCATTATTAATGCTGCTTTTTAGATCCAATCTATCTTTCCCTCATTTTTTTTCCCCAATATTTCTGTTTACTTTACTTTACTTTAGTATCTGGACTCTAGCTAGCTGCTTTGGCTGGGTGATCGAGACTGCTGTTTGGAAACTCATCATCTCACCAGGTTCCTGAAGGACCATCTCTACCATAGGAGGAGGGGCAGTGTCCTTCCCTGGGTTGAGTCAGCAAGAGCTGTGGTAAATAGTTTTTAAATGAAAATTTATTTTTTTATATATCTTTAAGGGCTAAAATGGATCTAGATTGCAAAAGACAAAATCAGATCTAAAGGAAAGAAGTGAAATGTCATTAACATTGATAAAGTGAGACTCAGATAAATTTGCATATTCTGTATCCCTTTTCATTCCATTCCAATCTGCTGAAAAACTTAGGCGTGCTCTAGAGGTAAATATAAAGCTTAAACCACAAAACACCTCACTTTGTTAATTTTAAGGCATTTCAGATTAAAACCTTGTTAACTTCAGAAACACTACATCAAGAGGACTTCTTGATATTTCTCTCTGGACTGTTTCTTCTATCTGCAATCTGTTCACTTTTATGACCAACAAAAAAATAATCAGCAAATCAGTCAATCACATCTAGATAGTATTTTGTGAGTCATAGGAATGTGAGGACAGAGATTCATTCTGGATGCCTTAAGAAAGGTCATTGTTCACAAAATGCCTTGTGATGTATACTTACCCCAAACATCATCATGTTCTGAGTTTAGTATTGGATATTACCTTCGTAAGTTTGAGGCCTGAAGCATTTAAAGTAAATACTGACAAAAACAGAAAAGGAGGGAAACTGAAAATAGTCGAGGAGGGAACATTCATGAATTCTGATCTCGTACCATTTGTCTGTTATTTTCCTGGGTATACAAAAGCTAGAGCCCCTACTTAACCATATATTTATGCTTAACTAAGTTCTTGTGCTAATGGAATGCAACAGCTAAAATTGAAAAATAAAATTATAAACAAGAGAGTGGAGATTGCTGTCGTAAGTGTTAATCAGCTGGAATAGAGCCCTTGGCTCTCTTGTTTGGAATGGAAGTCTCACACTGCCTATGTCCAGCCTTTCAACTCTGCTTGAAGAAAGCCTCTGCCTTCCAGATAATGACTGCTGATCTCTCTTTCTTTGGGTAATTCATATTGCTAACACCTTCATGCCACTCTGAAAATACTCTCCCTCTTGAAGCTGATTCCTTGGTGTTAAGGACTTTGTGAGCTATATATATATATGTACGTATATAGAAGTACAATGTTAGCTGACTAGTTTGTAATCTTCATTAAAAGGAAAACAAAAAACGTTGTTAGGTTTTATAACTTTTTTTTTTGTCCCTATCCTAATTCCTTATTCTGCAAAACACACAACCTTGTCTGCTCCTTGCATTATTTCTGTTAGCAATTATAGCAATTTAGTGTCTTTCAAGCAGAGAAAGCAAGTTGTCTTTTGAGCAATAGCGCACCATAGGTTGTTTGAATTAGGATGTTTCAATAATAGTACAGCTGTCCCACCAAGATGAAGTATGTCACCTTGGTAACATGCTTAGTTTCCATCAGCCTTAGATCCTTTATTCGTTCCTGAACTCAGTTTCAGCTGGTTTTTGAATACAGTCCACCGTGGCACAAGACCAGCTGTTTCTCTACTCATTTAAGTAAAATCCATATTTCTCCTCATGCCCCAAAGAATTTGTTTTCTTGTCATACCTAAATTAAATCATGCAGGTACTGCAGTGGCCACATTTGAAAAGGATATGTACTCCAGAATTACTCTCTTTTTTCAGCCCATACCTTCAATGGCATTTTCTGAAGCATCTGTGAAGTCTAACAGGGGCCTTTTTAGTTCAGTAGGAACTTACAGTATTTTTGTCATGGTGCGTACTTTTCTAAAAATTGCTCCAGTTTTTTTCAGTACTACAGGGAGAAGACAGTGCCAAGGAATCAGAAAACATGTGTCTCTTTAACTGTCACTTTTGTAGCTTTGCTTTAAAAAAAAAGTATGAGTGATACACAGGGTATACTTTTAAAATTTCACAGTTTTGTCCAGAGAGAGTTGTACATTAATTAGAAGTTTAAAAGTCATCTTTGCTTCAGTAAGAAAGGGATCAAAACCTTTTAAAAAGTAAATGGGCAATTTTTAATCAAACCTCTGTTCTTGAAATAGATACTTTTCCAATCAGTCTTTTCATGTAAGAACTTTTAAGTTTATTGGTAAAATTAGGGATAGCATTTATATTTCCACATGATTAATACTAATACAAGAATATATAAGACCAAAACACTGTTTGTAAAGAGTTTGTTTCCTGTATGTAAAAAGTTAGATGACTGCATTAATGAACATGTATCTAGAGTACAAGAATGTGGTATTTCTTCAATGGGGAAATTAATGTGCAGGACTGTGGCATTAAAAGACGCTTGATTAAAAGAAAGAATATAATGGAATTTTTCTTATTGTATAATGACACGGAGCAAATACCAAATCACTTCAACTAGACTATAACCCTTTCACGAAGCTGCAGAAACCTGTGGGAGCTACTAAATCCATGCTCTCTTGTTTAATTGTGGGGATTAGATGTTATTCTAAGCATATCGCCAGAGAATTTTGTCTCTCAATTTACAGTATTCTGAAGGAAAGGGTAAGAAATACAAAAGAAATTGCTAAGAAAAACCTGTACTGATAATTTTATATAATAGGGAAAATACACTCACTCAAGAGTGACATTTTCACTTGACAGCTATCGATATTTTATAAGTAAAGATTAAAACTGCATAGGCAAAAAGGTCCTATTCAGATTGGCATCTTGTTGTGAGAAAAGGGCTTTTATTTCACACCCTGTGCATGTTGTTTTCTGATCCTGAGAAATAACATGGGCTCTGAAATTTGAATCTCTTGTGTATAACCTACAAATACACTAATGGCACCTTTTTTGCAAAAACCAAGAGCAATTATAAGCAAATGACTGAACGCTTATAACAAAAAAGTAGTGGTACCAGAAAGACAAATACATCTGGCATTCTCAAATGTTGAGACAAAAATGGAAATGAGCATCTAGTTTTGATGCCTACACTTTTGCATGCTTTGATGTAAGTCATGATTTACATTTGAGCTTACACACAGTAATGACTGATTCTTTAGTCTTCTTTTTTATTTAAAGAATACATTTATTCATAATGTACTAAAGGGATGTTGACCAGTACAATACAATTAATATCAGAGATGTGCATTGAATTAATGTTCTTATTTGCAATCTTAAAATTGTAAAGTGTATGAATAATTATCTTATTAAAAATTAGTTTGTTTATTTTTACATAATTATACAATCAACTTCAGTGGTTACTTAAGACTTTAAATGGGATGAATTACAAAGTATCTCTATAAACGTGAAGTAAGCGAGCTTTTACATTGGCAAAAGTGATAGCAATCCCATTTGTCAATAAAAACTCAGGAAAAAAAAAAATCCTAAACTCTCCAGGGTGAGGGTTATCATCTGTAACTAAATCAAATTTTTCAAATCCTGAAACTTATATTACAAGTCCCTCCTCTATTCCTTTAATAAATAAATAAAGGGGGGAAGTGGGGAGGGAGAGAGAAGGAAACTTATCTAAATCTCCCAGCACTGATTTAGGAATTTTAATACTCTGTCATTTAGGACTTGGTAGACAAATATAAAGGTGAAAATCCCCTAAAACAGGTGTGTCCTTTGTAAATTTTTTTGCTTTCTAAATTCAGGCTTAGTTTTTGGTTTTGTCTTGTTTCACATGTAATAGAAAGTATTGGTTTCCCTATTTTACAATGGGCAATCAAATAAAAAAGGGTATGGAATATAACCATTAAAACAGTCTATGATCTTATTTGAAGTGGCAAAATTAGTCAGGCCAGGAGTTCTTTAGCATCTGTGAATTTTTATTTTGTTCTGCTTTCCTCCCCGCCACCCCCCAGAAAAGTTCCTCATGCTTTTGGAATATCAGAGTAATCAATGCAATACTGAGAACACATCTTAAGTGACTCATCCAAACCTAGACAGTTTTTAAAAAGCAAGCAGCTTTCACCTCCTGCCTTACGAGGTGCTAGCTTTTCTGGGTGAACTGCCTAAATGCTAATACTTCCAGATTTTTAAATTCAAAACTAAGCAGAATCATTAGACTGTTATTTAACTATCATGTGCGTGTTTTATGAGTTTCTTGGATGCGCCTTTAAAAGTAACCGCACTTCAGGACATGGGGTTTGTGGGATAGAGCAGCCCTGGAAGGTGGTTTCACTGCGGTCCATTCCTCCAGGTGCTGTCTGGCTGAGCTATACACTTTTTTTTCCCCCCAGTTTGGGCAAGTCTTTTACCTACTTTGTATTTTGGTTAGCTCCTCAGTGAAATAAAGATAGGAATATTCTAGCTGCTAAGCCTAGTTTTTAAAGCTTATTCTCTCAAACAACTTCTGAAATGGTCTTCACTATATTCAGACCTAATAATGGTACTGGTAATAGCCATATGGAAGACAATATTATTGCATTAAGCTGCTAATTTTGATTTTAACTGTCTTGAATAATAAAGGATCTTGAGAGTGTAAAGTATTTCAGCGACTGTTTTTACTGAGTCTGTATTTACGATAATCTTTTTTTGAAAAACAAATAACGGGAAGAAGTCTTCGTATGTACTTGAATCTGTGAATTACAAAAGAGGCACAACTCGTTCAGCTCAGGTGAAGACTTCATTGTAAATGGTAACCAGCTTTCACTTAGCCTTGGGTGTGCATCTTAAAACTTTAAGGAACCTTCCTGGGACATAGTCTTTTTTGCTCATGTGCTAAGCACAGTTGTAAAACCTCTGGTCATGTATGTCTGAGAAACATGGGGTTTTTTGTTGTGTTGGCTTCACATTTTCTTCCCCATGACTACAATGTTAGATAAGTGGTGATAACAAAAATTGCTTGAAATTCATAGCAACTGATCAAATTTTATCATGATGAAATGCATTCTCCTGTATTTTATGTTTAAATGTGAAATTATTTTTTATAGAATAATTATTAAGCCACAAAAAATAAAGTTTCTACTGTAAATACTGACACAGCTTTAATTGTAACAGCATAAATGCAGCACGTGTAAAAAAGAAACCACAGGAGTTCACAAATTCCTATGAGCTATGCTACGTACAGGATAGAGGGATGGATGTATAGACAGACAGATAGGTAGCTAGGTAGATATCAGACATTATAGGGTATAATTGTCATGGAGCAAAGGAATGTATGATATGAAATTAAATACATGTGTTAATGAAGTAGGGAAATTGTATACATTTAACAGTTGTTCATTTTTCATTCATATGGATGTGTAAACACAGAATAATAGTACCTGACAAAGAGCTAATAGGAGGGTTAACATCCAGTGTGAGGTGGAGTGTTTAATGGATGAACTTAAAAGCAGATAACAATATAGCATCCCATGTATACTTTCATAATTGCGCGTTCCTCCAGAGATAATGGATATCATTATCAGCGGCGCCTGTCCTAAGAAACTTGGCAAGGTTATGATTGTTTGTTACAGCTTTGGTTATATTAACATACACATTAATATTTATAAATATTTGATGTCATGTTAATTTTTCATATAGGATGATTTATGTAATGCTGCTGTGCCCTGTTAGAGGGCATTTGCAGTGTGCTTCAGAAGGGAAGAGAATTGATGCATGTTCTTTAAGAGGACTTGCCCGTGTATTACAATGCTCACAGTGCATTATTCTGGAGAACAGTGATTTAAAGATAGATTATCTGAATTGCACATACACTCCATTGACATTTTAAATAAAACATAAAGAAAGACCACTCTAAAAATACAATAATGATAATAATAATGACGTTTTTTCCCCTAAATAATGAAAAAAAATTAGCGTTAAACTCCTTGGTATGACCTACATTCCAAGACCTTTTTTGTTATATTGGGGAAAATTAATAATTACTTTCATGGCCTAGTTCTAGAAATTTGGGGGGAAATACTGCATCAACTTTCCAAGTAGTTATTGATGAAAGAATAATTTTATATATAGGCATCCTTTGATGAGGGAGGTAGATAGCTTACTATAAATCCAACCATAAAGAAACGTAAAATTTAGCTCTGTCTAAAGCAGTAAGTATGACATGAGGAGTGGCAGAGATGTAAATTATTATGCCATTCAATTTCACTGTTTCTCATTAATAACTGGAAGAGCAATCACAAATCATTGAATTTGGGAATCAGTGGATATGCAAGCAAACACAATGCAAGGATAGTGTATCACAAAATGTACGGATTTTAATTTGACAAATATAGTTTGTTTATTTGACAAATGTAGGCTAGTTTAAATTCTTCATAATACTTCATACTTGAAAAAAAAAACAAACTTCCAGGTTATTTTGTAAAACAATAACATTTGCATAATAGGAGAGAGCCACACTATTAATCCATTCATTTTACTTTTCTATATTTGGATCCTGAAGCAAAACTTAATAAACAAACTTGTAGAAAAAAAGAAAAACAAACAACAACCCAACAACAATGATTTATATTCTTTTTTGTTTACTTGTTAACTAGGTATTTAAAGTCACTTGCAACTTTAAGAACTGCTTTATACTGACGTCTGATATTTTGTTTGGTTGTCTATAGTACGTGCTGTTAATAGAGGGGTATTTCATTCACAGAATTTTGTTTCAAATCCAGACTTCATATAAATATTCCTTTGAATGAGTCAAAGTCCCAGACTTCTAAAATCTTGCACGTTCCTGTGAGACATCATCCTAGGAGGATCTGCAGGGTGCTGCCACATCCCTGAAACAAGCAGCAATAAGCATCTTCCTGGCTGAGCCAGCAGAACTGAGCTTTGTATTCTACCCTCTGCTGAGCAGACCTCCAAAATTGCTCAGCTGGTCCTCTGTAAAAATTAACAGTAGAATTTGGTAAAAATGAGTCTACTAGCCCCAAGTGAGTAATATATTCTTGTAGGTTTGAGTGCAAAACATTCTTTCATTATCCTCAAAAAAATTCATAGCTTAGTGGGGCTTTTTTAAGGTTGTAGATTATAAAAATAACTAAGAGTAACTCTATAAATATACATTGATATATTAATGAGTTCTAACTGCAGAGGTTTCAGGTGATAATGAACTATGACCATCTTTGATTTTATACTTCCTCCAAAATGTGCAGTCACCACAGGTTTTAAAATTAATTTTGCCTTTTGAATATTAGGATGTGCTGTTGAAATGCTGTTGGTAGGGGACAGCAAGTCCAGTTTCTGGCTTTGTCACAGATTGGCTGTATTATGTCAGGCCAGTTATTTAGGGGGTGTCTCTAACTTCATGCCCTATGTTGCATATATCTACTAGTTACACATCTGCTGTAACCTTGTTGTGTGAACAACTGCTATTGCCATTACAGAGACAGCAATCATAGAAAGCAGCTCATCCCTTCTTAAGTGGCTTGCAATGCTGAGATGCATCGCTCATTTCTTTCTATTCCTTGAGTGGAAATTAGGTAAGAAAAAGTCCAACTTCAGTATGAAAATACTTTTTATGATAATGAAGATGAACCTTTGGAAGTCAGGATATGCAGGGAATCCCTTAGCTCTGCCAGCATAGGAGACTGATCCATTCTTCTGAGATACAACGATCCCAAGCTTTCTGTCCAAAACCACCATTTCTCTTCCCAACCCTACTGAGGGGTTTCCTGACTGAGGAATTTGGTTCTCAATATCTGTCACCAGGCCACTTTCAAATCGAGGTATAAGCATTGGAATAAATGTAAATTAATTATAATTTCAGAACTCATAAATTACAAATCTGTATCTGTCAAAAAGTGGATATGATGGATGAATTACTTTACAGAGAAATAATTTGTTTCTAAGATATGACCTACAGTTTTCCTTAACAGATAAAATATAAATCTCTTACATCTAAAAAAGTAGGTTTTTAACACAAATGGCACTGGTCGTTTTAGTTACATGTCAGCTTCTAACAGTTGGGAAGTGGTTCCAGGTTAATTAATCTGGAACCAACAATAATGTTTAGTATCTCATGGTCAGCAACCAATCACAGCCAGTAACAGCAGTGTACAGGACCATTTGCCTAGAAAAAAAATGTAAAGGTTTTATCTAGATATGGACATTACAAAAACCATGTCTTTACAGCTTCCAGATTAAATTGTTAAAATATATTATCTGTGGAACTTCTCTGGAAAATATTTTATGAGGAATGTCAAAGGAAAGGTTTGTTATCAGTTTTAACAACAGGAANAACAGGAAGACAATGCATTTTTTTTCATAGACTCAGATGGCAGATGTCATGTATCCTTACTTTGATATGAGTCTCTAGAATCTGTATAACCTGGACCATAATTATCCAAACACCCACCTTTGTTACTTCAAAGTCTTTTGACTTTTGAAGTCAGCTGCTGGGATTTCACTTTAAATCATAGATGTGAATAAACACTATCTCTTGATTTTGGGGCATCTGATTTTTAAAATATTCCCTCTGCTCATCCTATGAAATACAAGCACATCTTCAAAAACACATCTATAATATTACATAGAGTTTTGCCTTCATGAATAATGCTTTGATGAATTTGTGATTGGATTTGGTCAACTAAATTTATAATCTTTTAAAGTAAAATAAAATAAATAAAAACCTGGCAGCACTTTGAATCAGAACTGGGTTAGGTAATGTAGTGATGAGTGTTGTATAAGAATCTATGCTATAAGTGAGAGTACTGGAGAAGAAAGTATACGTGGATTTAGGCGACTATTTCTTAAGTTCTCTTTTCAATTTTTAGTACCAAATGAGAATTTTGTCAGAGTTAACTACCATGGAAGGGGACGGTGAGGAGAAATTACATAGAATCTCAGAGCTGGAACATGATTAAGTAGCCATCCACTACGGTAACTGAAGCGACAGTGGACATTAATTGGTCTTCTCTGTGGGAAATGCCAGTATGGGCAGCAGATGCTGACAGTAAGAAGAAATGTCGACTTTGTACAAAATTGTCTAATGAAAATCTTATAATGAATTTGATCATTTTTTATTGTGGAGACTGATTTTATGCAGGGTTTAAAAAATAAATCTATGTTAGGCCAAATATATGTTGATAGTATTATTAGGAGTGTATTTCACACAAAATGCAAGTGTAAGGCAAAAATCAAAAATATTCCCATCATTTTTTTGGACCAGTAAAAACAGTTGTTCTTAATCACATATTTTATTGATGAAATCTTTATGTTGTGCTAGAAAGCATATACAAGGGCAACGCTTTATTAACTTCCATTACCCACGTTGTGAGAAATTCAAACAATAAACAAATATCATATATAATGACAAGTACATTGAATAATCAGAGGGGGAAAACTCTAAATAAATCTTGAGTATTATTAATACCAAAGGGAGGCATTTGCAGTATATGTTTGTACAGTTTGTAGCCTTTTAAGCTCCTAAGTGCTGAAAGCCTGCCTGAGGGGTGATCATAACTATGCATTGGCAGTAAGAGGAGCCAAGGAGGCGCACACTCTATATTTTAGCTATGAGAGAGCATAGAAGCAAGCATCCTATGTTGGGTGTAGCTTGAAGTAAAACAGCGTAATTCCAATTAACAGCTAATTTCAGATGTTAAAAATTCACAAATGTCAAGTGATTCAGTGAGACTTTCTTGTCCATATTTGTTTTTTCCTTTTCAGTTGTGTTACTGGACAGTAGGTTGAATATGAAGGATCCAGGTAAGAATAGATGTGGCAGAATGTGCTGGACAAAAGAAAGCAATAAAAGCAGTTGTTGCGAAGAAACTGTCAAAGTGATTATTCTGTAAGGGAGAAGTTAACTAAGTGATGGTACAGTCAGAATGGAGATGCCTTCCAGCAAAAGTGGTCTGGAACCTGTCCTTAATTTACAAAATAAAAGGTGGTGTAAAGTCCTACACTATCCGTGACATTTTACTACAACAGACTAAATGTTGGTGACAGTACTGAAAGGAAGACAATTATAAAAAATAGCAGTACTCTTTTTAAGCAATGGGTGATTTTAAATATTCATTTTAATAAAATATTCTAGTAAATAGAAATACTGCAAATGCTCAGTACTCAGTGCAAATCAAAGTAAAATACAAATACAAGTAAAATATTTAACATTTCATTATAAAATGGTAATATATACTATAAAAATACACAAACACAAGTTATTAATGCATTGATGGAAAGGCATCCAGCTGTAAATGACATTTCTAACAACAGCAACAAAGAAAGGTGACTAATTCCTTCCCATCCACTTAGCAAAAAATTTTTTGAAGTTGGAAAAACATTTAATGGAGCTTTTGCAAGGTAAATTAAAAAACTGGTTATTTCCACAGTTTAACTTTTCGATAGAGTTTTATTAAATATTTTTTTTTGAGCTGCTGGTAGAAAATTGGGTCCATATTAGTAACTAGCACCAAATGAAATCTGTAAAGCTGTTTAAAATTCTCAACTAACATATTATTGTTTTCTAAAGCTGTTTGATTTTTTTTTAATTTATTCTAAATGTATTATTTTT